>ML548702.1:16042-51733 GCA_005239535.1 Nicotiana rustica | reverse complement strand
ATATATATATATATACGGACGACTATTTTACTTACTATAGTGAGAGAGCTGAGTCAGTATCGACAGGTAATCATATCTTCAAATTAACTTTGACTCCCAGTTGCTTTTAATTATTATATTATCAGTTCAATTTTAACTTTCAGTTATATTATTGCCTTGCATACTCGGTACATTATTTCGTACTAACGTCCCTTTGTCTGGGAACGCTGCATTTCATGTGTGCAGGTTCAGACAGATAGACAGGTAGACCTCCTCAGTAGGTGTTGCCCGAGTTCAGCTTTATCGGTAAGCTCCACGTCCTTCGGAGTTGCCGGGTCTAGAGTTTTGTGTACATCCTGTATATATATGTATATAGGTTATTGGTAGGTCGGGGCCCTGTTTCCATCAGTACAAGCTTATAAATATATCCTATCAGTCAGTGCAGTATGTTGGGCATCTAAGTCTTGTATGCATATTTGGTTGGTTTGTCAGCTGTAGTAGCTATGCCAGCGTTGTCGGCCCAGCTTCTTATTGATGTTTTGTCAGCGGTAGTTTTCGTTCAGTTTTATATTTTGCTTCGCAAATTGTATAGCAATGTGGTCCCAAGGCCAAAGTATGACATTATATGTTCAGAGTACCTTAGTCGCAAGTTGGTACGCAAGGATAGATGAGGCACCGGGTACCGGTCTCGCCCCCCGGGTTCGGGGCGTGACAAAAGTGGTATAAGAGCAGTTTTGTCCTAGGGAGTCTACGAGTCGTGTCTCGTAGAGTCTTCTTTATGGGTGTGTTGTGCACCACACTTATAAACAGGAGGCTACAGGATATTTAGGATGGTTACTCTTCTTTCTAATCTAGATTGTGCGACAGAACTGAGTCATAAGTATCCACTCCTAATCTTTACCTTTTTATGTTTATAGTGATGTCTATTACTATGAGACGACAGGTGCAAGCCGCTAGCATGGGTCAGAAGGCTACGAAAGTGTTAGAAGGATCATGGGTTCTATTGAGGAGGATCCATATGAATCATCCGTTCGAGCTGTTTCGATCACTCCGGCAGTAGATGGGGTGAGAGGAGTTCTGACCTCACCAAGGCCCTTAGTTTCATTATCACAGCCCGTTGATTAGGTTATGAGGGGATTGGTGCACGGATTAGCACAACCGGTTTCCCCTCAGGCTCAAAATAATGTCAGGGTATCTGCGGACACCAGCTCTTCCGAGGTTCCAGATAGTCCATAGTCTTGGGAGTCCGCCAATCAAGGTTCGTCTATGTATGTTATGGGATATGCATAGGAAGAGGATAGTAGGCGGGCCAAGAGGAGGAAGGTAACTGATAAATATATTAAGATTCCACTTCGAAGTGTGTCTGATCGAGGCTCTCATATAGGACGAGGCAAGGACCCTCTACTGTAGACTTCCTCCAGATGTCAGCTTTTGGTTGGTGAGTTCCACCTCTTCTTGGAGTATTACCAAGTCAGGGTTCTGAATATGTTGTTTTATGAGGACGTAGGGAGCCATGTCCCGAATTGTATATATTATGGTTATGTTTTCTTAGAGGTTTTGCCGATAGTATCCTATATATAGTTTTGGGTATGACATGTCTACGGCCTTGTTGGATCTTATGTATCCATATAAACCTTTTTTTGAATGAGTTATGTGATTTAAGTCCTAATATTATTACGTATATATATAGATGTGCCCGTAATGGCACGTGATAAGTTTGATAACAAATAAGGATAAGGTACATGGCGCTTGGTTGGGTAGAATTTAATGTTATAATGGGTATGGATTGGTTTGATTTTTGTTATGCTAACGTTGATTGAATATCAAAGGTGGTTTGATTCTAATTTCCAAGAGAGCCTGTTTTTGGAGTAGAAAGGTAATACGGCATCACTGAGAGGTAGATTTTTGGACTCGTGATTGAATGGGTGTTCGGGTTTGTAACTTTTGTCGGATTTCGATACATGGGCCCAGGGTTGACTTTTGATTGAGAACTAACATTTTCATAAGGAATTGATTCTTATAGTTTGAGTTGATTGTATCAAATTATTTGTGGCTAGATTCGAGGTGTTCGGAGGCCGATTCGCTAGGCAAGGGCTTATTAGAGTAGAGATTTGCACGATTTTAGGTAACACTTCTAAACTTATTTTTTAGGGTATGAATACCTGAATTTATGTGTTATGCGATTAGTGTTGAGGTGACGAACATGCTAGGAGACGGGCGTGTAGGCGTACACCGTAGAAACTGTGACTCAGTCTATTCCGTGGGACTGTGTAGTCATCTTATCTGAATATTATTATTGTACTCCGTGTGTTAGAGAACTTGAGTTGTGATTTATGTTATAAATCATATTTAGGCTATGCACTGGTACTATTGGGACCCACGACGATCGTTCTTTTGTTGTTGAGTTATTTGCAAAATTTGCAGTTAGGTATTCAGTCGCATTCATCATTGCATATCACATCTCAGCCTCTGTTATCATTTAATGTCATATTATGTATCATTGATTTGGGCTGCTTGACATGAGTGTTATGAGCTCGAAAGACTAGAGAGATTGATGACTGAGTGAGGCTGAGGGCTTGTTTGTGAGTGATATTGATGGGATCAGGTATCATGCCGCAGGGGGTACTATTGACTCATGATGGGATCGAACTTCATACCGTAGCAGGTATTATTGATTCATGATGGGATCAAGTTGCGAGTCACAACATGTTTTACTACTACTTGGGCAGGATATGCACCTCCGGAGTCTAACATACCAGCAATAAGTGTAGGTTCTACTGATTCATAATAGGATCGGGCTGCATGCCGCAGCGAGCACCGTACAGTGCTGAGTGACTGAGTGTGATGAGTGAGAATCGAGACAGTCAGGTTGAGTACTCCTAGAGTGTGGGTATGTGAGGCTTTCATGTGTTCCATCACATATGATATGAAAATTGGTATATAAATATGGAGATGGAATATTCCTCATATCAGTCAGACTTGGCATATTTTACCTGTATTGAGCTTAATTATTAAACCTGAAAGCATGTCTACATTTCTTGTATTGTGTACGGACAAGTTATGAGTTTTCTCTGAGATATTATTGTCTTATTTTTGGTCATTTCTATACTGTAATGTTCTGTACTTGGACTGTATTGGTTGAGCTATTCACTTCTTTCAGCCCAAAAGGTTAGTCTTTTTACTTATTGAGTTGGTTGTACTCACGCTACACTCTGCACTTTATGTGTAGATCCAGGTATTTTAGGGCACGGTAGTTGTTGATTTGGAGTTTTTACCAATTCGGAGATTATCGAGCTAGGTGCTTTTGCGTCCGTAGGCCTTGACTCTCATCTTTTATCTCTTAGTTTTATTTATATTGTTCTACCCTCCTATACAGTGCTTCAGACCATGTTATTGTATAGATTCTCGTGTACTCAATGACACCCAGATTTTGGGAATATTGTATTGAGTCGCGGAATTTTTTTTATCAGTATTTATGAGATTTCTTCCTTGAACTTATATCACTATGGTTTCAAAATTTGGAGACGCGTGGTTTTAATGTGAATGTCAGCTTGCCTAGTATTGTGATAGGTGTCATCATAGCATGTGAGATTTGGGTCGTGACACATGATTGCAGAATTTACTCATTAGTCTTTACCAAATACAAAAAACATCTATATGACATAAACACATTGTCATTAAGATCAATCGACAAAGATCGTAAAACATTTCATATTCAGGGATTTTAACTAGTGCAAGAAGAGCAAGGTTGAGGTTTTACTGACCTCCTTTGGGGAAGCAAACCAAACGATTTTTCAAGTCAAACTTTAAAAATCCAAGAGTTGAATCTCTTAATCAATGATACACTCATAATTAGAGAGGAAAAAGAAAAACATAAAATTGACCAAGAACTCAATTTAATCGAAATCTTCCTAAACAATGTATTGTGTATTGACTTTTCAGATGTTAGGTGTAGCTAGTAGGTGTATCTTGTTGTGTTTTTTGTCTAGTTAGTGGTAAGAACATTAAAGGTCCTATTTATAGTTTCATTTAAGGCTCTAGGGTTTCAAAGGATTCAAAATGATAGTGAAAAACAACGTTGAGGTAGTGATGTGAGCATAGTCGGGTAAAAAACAGAGAGACAGAGGGAATTCGTTTAGGGATTTATCCGAGAAGAGAGCTAATCGATGAGGTGCGAGATACCGTTGGTCAGAACCCTAATACCCAGAGGTCATTGCATTTGACCATTGGTTGTTATATATTAACATTGAGGCTAGCTAACATCCCATACTCACCTTAATTTGAGAAGTCGGAGGAAGAGATCTAGTGAGTTGATGTTTCACCATTTTGTATGACTTCTTCAAATAGGGCTATTAAGATTTAATGGAAAAAAAGGAAAGAAATGATGAGCTTCGTATTACAGAAGCAAATTGAATGGCCATGCATGCCATGGATTTGAAAACCTCAGATGATTTGAAGTTTAACCTTTAAAGAAATCATACCCTCGTGCAGATGCGGACAAAGCCATTAGCATCTCAGCTAACTTCATCGGCACCAAAGTAGCTTGAAAATTACCACGGAAGGTCGCCAGAACCACACGAAATAAGTTGATTATGATCTGAACCCTTCTATGCGGGAAGACCAATAGTCTCAATAGTGCCATTGAGAAAGTAGTGGGCTTGAGACTCTCCCACGTCACTTGGTCACATTGAAACTCTTCTGAATACAACTCGTAGCTTTCATGGTGCCCAAATTTATTGAACAACTAGTCGAGGCTCACCCATCCGCCCTCGATACTTTTGAGACTCCTAAAGCATCCAAGAACCGATAACAGGGCATAGTAACTGGCAATATCGGCTTCCTTCCGTTGAACCGCAGCTCCATGAAACTGTTGACTTCCTCCAATGTCGGTACTAAGTCACAATCGGAAAATTTGAACAACACCTTAGCCGGGTCCCAAAATTCTATCAATAGGTGAGTGAGCACCTTATCTACACAGATGTTCAGCAAAGAGGTTAGTGCCCCCAAGTGCGTCTGAACCTCATCTCTATGTTCTAGGAAAATATTCTTCCACCACTAATTCAACTTATGTGGTGCACCCTTTACTAGGCTAATCCCAGGTATGTTTCAGTTGATTTTAATTTTCTGAGGTGGGTGAAAAATATGTTTGGTAATTGTTTGCTTCGGATATTTAAGTGTCTTGTCGGGTTTGTTTGTCTTTCCACAGAAGTCATTTCATTGGGTGCATAGCCCGTTGACTTGACAAAGACATTCTCTGAAACTAGATAATTATGAAAAGTTTGTTAGGAGGGGTGTAAAAGATAACCCCTGCGTGCCATTGTGTGTGATAGTGTACGACCTAGACTCGATAGGAAGAAATATGATGAAAGTGTAGATAAAGTACTAACATGTAAGAGTGTAGCAGCAATAAGCATGACAATAACAATAAAGAGCAAATAAAGCATGTAATTGAAATTTGATCTACAATTGAAGCAATGTACAAATGAATATAGATGCCAAATTAGTCTAAATCTGCTAAGGTCAGAACCTAGGTGTGAAATCCCCAACGGAATCGCCATGTTGTTGCACCATATTTTGCACTAGTCAAAAAAAGATTCAACTTATTGTTTCTCTATTGTTGATAGAAAGAGAGTCGTCACCTAATATTTAAAGTTAAACTAGGGTACCTATTTAATTACTAAGTTGTATTGTTTATTAGTCGGCTAATCGATGAGATTATGGGTAAGGGTTCTTGTTCTTCTAAGGGGAAGGTGTTAGGCACCCCTTAAAATCAATCTGATGTAGCTCCATAGGACGTATATTAGGTTTAAAGGATTAGTTGTTTGCATTATGCTTAGTTAGTATTAAAGAGTACGGTTTACTGTATATCTAAGTGAGAGTATGATGTTAATAAAAGATATGTGAGACTTTTAAAAGGGTGTGGATTTATAAAGGAGTCTAGAAAAATATGTTGGTGGATATAATTGAAATAGTTTTTGAAATATGTATATGAATGGTTTATATTTATAAAGCATGTGAAAAAGGGTTAACTTGTAAAACACTTGGTTTTTAGAGAATGGATGTTCATGCATATATAAGATATGTTTGTAAGAAAGTGAACCTAAGATAAACCTTGGTTTCTGAAGGAGTCGATTTTCACTTAGAAGGTTAGCCTTGCGATTCGATTTTAAGTTTGAAAAGAAAAAAGAGGGGGAAGTCATCTTTACTAAGTTATTTCAGCTTCTAAAATCTTCATGAAAGGTCTAGTAATTCATAACAAATTAGTGAGCAGTACATGATTAGCGAATGGAAAATCGATTACTACCTAGTATTTCTTTTAACCTTATGTCTTTTAAGTCTTGCTTAAGTTGTCTATATAATTCAAAAAATAAAGTAAAATATTAAATAAAATATGATGAAATCAGCGCCATATACATGTAAAGGAAACTAATCAATAAAATATAATGAAATAGAAATGAGGTGAGGAGTGTCTGATTTGGGCTTGAAAGAGATAGACCCAACAATTAGCAGGGAAGGAAAGCAATGAAGTTCAGGTTTTCAGATGTACTGGTACAAGGTTTGGGCCTGAGTTCTTTAAGAACTCAGCAGCCCCAATGGTCGCGCATGTTCAAAATAAGGAAGAGAGAAAGCCGTTAGAAATAATATTCTATACTTACAATCATGCATGAAATGTATAAGTAAGTGACTTACACAAAATATAACAACTAACAATAATTCCATATTAAGAAAGGTTATACTCACGTGGAGGGAACATATGGTAAAGTGATTTACATTGAAATCTTTCGTTGTAATTAAAAACTAAACCTAAAAGGAATAATTAATATCAATGGATTAGAGGCTAAGGGTAGAGTGTCCCTCAAGGTCAAAGCCCCCTGAATCCTCGGACATATCAAAGTTTTCAAGGGTCTCGAGGGCCTAGGGAAATGCTTGTGCCAGGGAAAGAAGCCCAACCATGAGTTAAACTCTACTCCCCCAAACAATTAATGAATCACTCTTACCCACAGGTTTAAGTGCCAATGAGGCATCTTCAATGTAAACCAATCACCATAGCAATACAATGCCACAGAAGTGTATACCTTTCTCTTGAGGGATAAAACAAAATACCATAAGACTACAAGACAATTTATGTACATTATTATAACTATTTTTTAAAATTTAATGGATGATTAACACATTAAACATGCCCAAAGAAATAGTTTTCAAACACACATTATAATGTTATTGTTATGAAATAAAACATCTGAGGTAAAGCATCTTGAGGATAGAGAGAGAGAAGTTCCAATCTGTAAAAACTTATAAACACATGTGCGTTTACCTTAGCAGCACTCAATTACACTAATTACAGCTTGATTAAGCCTTACCTATTAAGTCTATATAGGTTAACAATGCTAATTGAGAAATCCAAAATTGTTAACAGAGTTGTAGACTAACAATTTCAAGTAAATATCTGAGAGAATTAGGAGTGGGTAGGTTAACAATCACAACTGAAATCCTGAAGAGTGTTAACATTACTATAGTTGATGCTTTCTGAAGAATGCTGATACAGACATAGTTCAAACAGCTTCAATGATAAAAATAGATCAGTAACCTAATCATGAGGGACGGGCTAACAGCACTACATTAAAAGAGTATTGATAGAAGTTCAAAAGCAGTAACCATAATCAGAATCCCTACTAATACTACCACAGAAAACAAACTACCATCAAGACATGATCACAGATTTTATCTTAGAGCACTTCTAAAGAGATTAACAGGATTTCAAACCATCAATCATATTTAAATTTAACGATTAATGTCATGTTCACTTCTTTGAGAGTTTTTAACTTCAAACTAATTCTATTAAAATAAAGCAGGCGGTTATATTCAAGCATTAGTAACAAAGAGCTTCTTTAGGGTTCACAAATTAAGTCTAGTATAACTATGAGAACTCAGTGACATCTCAAAGCAATGCTGGCATGTATATTGTCATGAAGATCAAATAGAGATACAACTAAACAAAGGGTCGCAAATATACACAACGGGCACTTAACAAAGATCATATCATAGAACGATTACTAAGAGTGTCATCATGTGAAGTCCAAGAGGAGGATGAAGATATCATCATATTAAGGGAATCATGCTAATTATATTTAGGATTAGGTTTCAAGTACAAAAGAGTCTTAGCAGCAGCGTTCTAAATAAATAAATGTGTTATAACAACTTAAGTATATTTGAGCATCTTTTCATAACTTAGGTTCAACATAAAACAATCTCTTATTCATACGCAGATATAGCATGAAGATCCAACTAAATCAAGATATGCCTACATAAATAGCCATGAGTTCAGTCAAGTAGTCAACATAATCACAAAGACCTATTAGAGATATAAGAATAGACTAAAAGTCATAATCTAATGCATCAATACCAGGATAACAATCTGATTTTTAACACCTAACAGAATCATACTCTATTGGATTGAATTAGCCAATGTAGAATGGTAAAATGATGTTCAAGACAGATTAGTATAACAATCATAACAGTTTTAACAGAAGATAATAGAGAGAGAGAGAGAGTGGTTTGGAACTAAATATTAAGAAAGTCAAGAAGTCATGTCAGAGTTATCAATG
Organism: Nicotiana rustica; assembly: GCA_005239535.1. Classification (NCBI taxonomy): domain Eukaryota; kingdom Viridiplantae; phylum Streptophyta; class Magnoliopsida; order Solanales; family Solanaceae; genus Nicotiana; species Nicotiana rustica. The sequence goes on along the minus strand of ML548702.1, from coordinate 43,148 downwards.
GACATGAATCAACATGTGCATATCAGCATTTAAATATTTTTAAAAGAAGTTCATGATGTAACGATCCGGCCGGTAGTTTTGAGTGTTGTAGCCTCGTTCCCCCATTTACTGCTTATGTTATGCTCAATTGAGTTTATGTGACTGGCCGTGGTAGTTTATTTGGTTCCGAGGATGTTTCACAATGAATTTGGACACTCAGTCCCATGGTTGGAAGCCTAAGTTGATAGATTTGACCGAATGTTGGCTTATGCACAAATAGCTCCGGAATGGGGTTTTGATGTACCGATAGTCCCGTATGGTAATTTTAGACTTAGAAGTGTGACAAAATATGAATTTGGAGGTCCGTAGGTTATTTCGTCTTGAAATAGCGAAAGTTGGAAAATTTGAAGTTTGGAGAGTTGAGAAGTTTGACCGAGAGTTGACTTTGGGGTTAACGGGCTTGAATTTTGGCTTTAGAAGTTGGAATAGGTACATTGTGTCATTTATTACTTGTGTGCAAAATTTGGGGCCAATCGGAGTTGATTTGATAGGTTTCGGCATCGATTGTAGAAGTTGGAATTCTTAGTTTTCATTAGGCTTGAATTGAGGTGAGATTTGTGATTTTGATATTGTTTGATGTGATTTGAGGCCTCAACTAAGTTTGTATCGCGTTTTCAGATGTTTTGGTATGTTTGGTTGAGGTCCGTGGGGCCTCAAGAGTGATTCGGATGTGAATTTGGACTTGGGAAGATTTTTTTACTGCTGATGTCTGGTGCCATCACACTTGCGCAGGTTTGGTCGCAGTTGTGTGACTGCAAAAGAAAAGAAGTGGTCGCAGTTGTGGTCTAGGACGAGTTGGCCGGTGGTCCCATGTGTGAGGGATATTTCGCATCTGCGAGCCTGCAGATGTCAACGAGGCTCTGCAAATGCGGATATGGGTAAGTGATGGTGGCTTCACAGAAGCAGACGCTTGAGCACAGAAGCGCTTCCGAAGTTGCAGCTCTTGGAGTGCACGTGCGGATCTTTTTGGACTTAAGTGAATGTTGTAGAAGCAAATTTTTCATCGCAAAAGAGTTTTTGCATATGCAGATTTTGGGCCGCTGAAGCGAAAGGACTGGGCAGTTTTAAAATTGAAGGGTTCTGATATTTTAATCATTTTGGACTCTGCAAGCTAGGTAAGATGCGATGTTTTAGAGGAATTTCGCATGATTTGTTGAGGTTAGCCACTTTTGGCCATTATTAATCAATATTATTTATTACACATTGAATTTTCCACCTAGTTTATGTGTTTATATGGTGGAATATTGGGAGTTTTGGGCTAGGGATTGGAGAGTAAAATTTGGGGATTTGAGTGACGATTCGGTGTCGGAGTTTGATAAATTTGGTATGGTTGGACTTAAATGGGTGTTCGAGTTTGTAACTTTTGTCGAATTTCGAGACATGGGCCCGGGGTTGACTTTTTTTTAGTTGCCTTTTGATTAAGAACGTAACATTTTCATAAGGAATTGATTCTTATAGCTTGAGTTGATTGTATCAAATTATTTATGGCTAGATTCGAGGTGTTCGGAGCCCGATTCTCCAGGAAAGGGCTTATTAGAGCAGATATTTACACTGTTTGAGGTAAGTAACACTTCTAAACTTGATTCTGAGGGTATGAATACCTGAATTTACGTGTTATGTGATCAGTGTTGAGGTGGAACACACGCTAGGTGACGGTCATGCGGGCGTACACCGTAGAGATTATGACTTAGTCTATTTTGTGCGATGATGTAGTCATATTATCCGAATATTATTACTGTACTCCATGTGTTAGAGAATTTGAGTTATGTTTTATGTTATAAATCATGTTTAGGTTATGCACTAGTACTATTGGGACCCACAACGATCGTTCTTTTGTTGTTGAGTTCTTTGCAAGATTTACAGCTAAGTAATTAGTTGCATTCATCATTGCATATCATATCTCAGTCTCTGTTATCATTTATTTTCATATTATGTATCATTGATTTGGGCTGCTTGAGATGAGTGTTGTGAGCCCGAAAGATTGGAGAGATTGATGACCGAGTAAGGCTGAGGGCCTGTTTGTGAGTTATATTGATGGGATCGGATTGCACGCCGTAGCGGATACTATTGACTCAGGATTGGATCAGGTTGCATGTCGTAGCAGGTATTATAGATTCATGATGGGATCGGGTTGCGCGTTGCAACAGGTTTTATTAGAGCTTGGGCAGGATCCGCCTCTCCGGAGTCTGACATACCAGCAATGAGCGTAGGTTGTATTGATACATGATAGGATCAGGCTGCACGCCGCAGCGGGCACCGTAAAGTGCTGAGTGATAGAGTGTGATGAGTGATAATCAAGACAGTTAGGTTGAGTATTCTTAGATTGTGGGTACGTGAGGCTTTCATGTGATCCATCACATATGATATGCATATTGGCCTATAAATATAGAGATGTCATATTCCTCATATTAGTCAGACTTGACATATTTTACATGTATTGAGCTTAATTGTTAAACCTGAAAGCATGTCTACATTTCTTGTATTGTGTACGGACAAATTGTGAGTTTTCTCGGAGATATTATTGTCTTATTTCTAGTCATTTCTATACTGTACAATTTTGTATTTGGACTGCATTGGTTAAGATCGTCACTGCTTTTAGCCCAAAAGGTTGGACTTATTACTTATTGAGTCGATTGTACTCACACTACACTTTGCACTTTGTGTGCAAATCCATGTATTTTAGGGAACGGTAGTTACTAATTTGGAGTTTTTACCAATTCGGAGATTATCGAGCTAGGTGTTTTGGCGTCCGCATGCCTTGATTCTCCTCTTTTATCTCTTAGTTTTATTTATATTGTTCTACCCTCCTATACAATGTTTCAGACCATGTTATTATATAGATTCTCATGTACATAGCGACACCTAGATTTTGGGAATATTATATTGAGTCGCCGTATTTTTTTATCAGTATTTATGAGATTTATTCCTTGAACTTATACTACTATGGTTTCCAAATTTAACGCGTGGTTTTAATGTGAATGTCGGCTTGCCTAGTATTGCGATAGGTGCCATCACGTCATGTGAGATTCAGGTCGTGACACTTTATTGCAGAATTTACTCATTAGTCTTTAACAAATACATAAAACATCTAAATGACTTAAACACATTGTCAATAAGACCAATCGACAGAGATCGTAATGTATTTCATATTCCGGAATTTAAACTAGTGCAATAAGAGCAAGGTTGAGGTTTTACTGACCTTCTTTGGGGAAGGAAACCAAACGTGTATGAAGTCAACATTTAGAAATCCAAGAGCTCAAGCTCATTATCAATGATACACTCAAAGTTAGAGAGGAAAAAGAAAAGCATAAAATTGACCAAGAACTCAATTTAATCGAAATCTTCCTAAACATTGTATTGCGTATTAACTTTTCAGACGATAGTTGTAGCTAGTATGTGTATCTTGTTGTGTTTTTTGTCTAGTTGGTGGTGGTAGATAAGAACATTAAAGGTCATATTTATAGTTCCATTTAAGGCTCTAGAATTTCAAAGGATTCAAAATGATAGTGTAAAACGACATTGAGGTAGTGATGTGAGCATAGTCGGGTAAAATTCAGAGAGACGGAGGGAAATCGTTTAGGGATTTACCTTAGAAAAGGGAAGCTAATCGATGAGGTGCAAGATATAGTTGGTCAGAACCCTAATACCCAGGGGTCACTGCATTTGACCTTTGGGTGTGAATATCAACATTGAGGCCAGCTAGTGTCCCATACTCACCTTGATTTGAGAAGCCGGAGGAGGAGATCTAGTGAGTTGAAGTTTCACCATATGGTATGACTTCTTCAAATAGGGCTATTGAGATTGAATGGAGAAAAAGGAAAGAAATGATGAGCTTTGTAGCATAGAAGCAGATTGAATGGCCTTGCATGCCATGGATATGAAAACCTTGGATGATTTGAAGTTTCACCTTTGGGTTAGGGTTTTCATATTTGGGGCTTTAAGTTTCAAAGGCGAAATGGGTAAGGATTCAGTGAGAATCATGGGTAATGAAGGCAAAAGGAACATTTCTGGACATGATCATGATCTTGCACTAATTAGTGCAAGGTTTGGGTGATTGATGGGTCTAAGCGTTTGCAAGAGATGTATAATGATTCGACCGGTCATATCGAGAGTTATAGCCCCGTTTCCTCCACTTGTGCTTCCTTTTGTGTTCTTCAGCTATATTATGATATGTACTGGTAGTTGGTTCGGGTCCGGAGTGGTTTTGAAGTGAATTGAGACACTTATTCTCTTTATTTGAAGCTTAAGTTGGAAAAGTCAACCAGATGTTGACTTATGTGTAAACGATCTTTGAATTTAATTTTGATTATTGCGTTAGCTTCGTTAGGTGATTTTGGAATTAAGAGCACGTCCGGAATGTGATTTGGGGGTCCGTAGTGGAATTAGGATTGAATTGGCGAAAGTTGAAAATTTGGCAAATTTGATCGGCAGTGAAAATTTTTATATTGGCGTCGGAATGGATTTCTGGATGTTGCAGTAGGTTTATTGTGTCATTTTTTATGTGTGTGTTATATTTGAGGTCATTCGGACGTGGTTTGATAGGTTTCGGCGTTATTTGCGTAATTTGGAAGTTTAGAAGTTCTTAGGTTTGAATCCGAGGGTAATTGGTGTTTTGATGTTGTTTTGAGTGATTCGAAGGCTCAACTAAGTTTGTATGATGTTATCGGACATGTTGGTATGTTTGGTTGAGGTTCTGAGGGCCTCGGGGTGATTCCGGGTGGTTAACGGAAGGTTTGGAACTTGGAGATTTGCAGTTGAAGCTGCTAGTTCGAGTGTTTTCCGCACCTGCAGAGTGGGAGACGCATGTGCGAACCCGTAGGAGCAACTAAGGAGCCTCATGACTTGGGCAGGAACTTCAAGTGCAAAGTTATTCCCGCACCTCTGAGAGCTGCATATGGGGGACGGCAAGTGCAGGTGCGTGAGGGGATCCGAAGGTGCAACGTAGTTTTCGCACCTGCGATGATCGTAGATGCGGTCAAGAGTCGCAGAAGCGGTCTAGTGGTTTTAAGTGACTTTTCGTAGAAGTGGAGCATGGTGCGCAAATACAGTCAAGCAATGCGTTGATGGGACCGCACGTGCGTTTCCACTTGGCAGAAGGTATAAATAGGGGACTTCGTGATTTTTCTTCATTTCCACCATTTTCAACTCAGACTTTGAAGCTTTTGGGGTGATTTTTGAAGGGGATTCAAGGATATTGTCACGACCCATTTCCCTCTGTGGGTATCGTAACGGCACCTAGTCTTAAGGAATAGGTAAGCCTAATACTAAATAAACATAAATCATAATATCAAAATTTTAAAATGTTTTTTGAAACAACTCTCTATACATTGCACATCTTCCCAAAACCCGGCGAGTACAAGTCATAAGCTTTAAAGAATATACACCAAAATTTCTAATTACCACTGTTCGGAAATAAGTACAACAGTGTATGAACAAAAAATATAAGATGATGACTCCGAAACCGCGAACGCTGAAGTGGTTTTACCTTGAGTCTCCACAACAGCAACCGCACTACGATAATTTCCACATGAGGCCTTAGCCAACAACCCCAATAAATTGGTTAAATCTTCGAATGTAAACCTTTCACCCGCAAGTTTATATTGAAAACCTTAAAAATATAATCATTTGAAATAGAAAATTTCCTTTGAAATATACTTTCTCCGAATATATATATCTATACTTTGCAGAAAGATAATCTTCAAACGTAATTCCTTCAAGATAAATGCTTTGCAAATATACTCTTCCGATAAATGTCTTTCAAACATAGTTTTTCTTCAAGATAAATTCTGTCATGACTCGATTTACCCTCCGAAAGGTATCGTGACGGCACCTAGTCTCTACGACTAGGTAAGCCTAAATTTGCGGAAAAATCTTAATTCAAAAATGATAAAATAAAGACAGAAAAGGAAAGATATAAGTAGACATAACATAGCCGCTCGACATGTACAAGTACAAATCCAAAAACCTGGAATGTCACATGATAGTCACAAGCTTCTATATAGTAATAGCTCTATACAACGTGAAAGGAAAGTACATAGAAATCTCTATCTAGTCCGGAATGGAAGGTGACTCGGAGGATTCTGCGGACGTGGTAGAATTACCTTACAGTCTCCTCGGAACAGCTGCGACGACCAGTAGCCACGTGGCTGAGAACTCGAACCTGGATCTGCACACAAAAAACATGTGTAGGAAAGGGCATGAGTACACCACGTTCGGTACCTAGTAAGTGCCAAGCCTAACCCGAGTCAAGTAGTGACGAGGTTAGGTTAAGGCTCTACTAGATTTATAAATAAACAGTTTAAATAGTACAGAAAAGAAATAGTTCTAAAATAAACAGTCAAAGTGAATAAACTGAAATAAGACAGTAAAATGGAGCCCTCGGCTCAGCACAACGTATTACACGATGAAATCTCCCAGGATACCGTCTCGTAGTTCCATTTATAAATATGCAGTACAGGGGGGATCTCCCAGAATACGTCTATAGTCCTCAATTGAAATATGCAATACAGGGGGGGGGGAGGGGTCTCCCAGAATACGTCTGTAGTCCCCAATTAAAATACGCAGTGTTGGGGGGTCTCCCGGAATACGTCCGCAGTCCCCAATTTAAATATGAAATGCGAAATAAATGCCAATAAACATCGATTCTAACCGTACATCAAAGATACAGGTAGAAAAGAAGGGGAAAACTAACTAAACATGGCGTATAGAGTGTCAATTAAGCAATTTAATATGGAAACAATAGGCATGCTTTCCGAATCTAAGATAAGTAATTAAACACGTAGAAATGATGTAATAGAAGTACAAGGCACTGTATAATTTTTGAAAGAAAAGTGGGATTTTTGTAGAAATGGCCCGTGTACGTACTCGTCGACGGCGCCCACACAACAAATATATCAAAACAATCTAAGGGAAAAGTCCCCAACACAAAGTTAGGCAAGCCACCTACCTCGACGGCTCTAGTCAACTTGAAACCACGTTCTTGCCACGAGTACCCGACTCTGAATGGCCCAAATCTATTCAATTCAATTGCATAATGTAAATATCACTTTAAGAAATCAATCTAGCTAATTAGTTCGAAGCTAATACCCGAAATTAGGAAAATTGCCCAAAAAGACCCCGGGCCCACATCTCAAAATCGGGTAAAAGCTACAAATTCCGTACACCCGTTCACTCACGAGTCTAACCATACAAGAATTACTCGAATCGGATATCAAAACCTCGATCAAAATTCAAAAATTCGGTCTAAGAACTTTATCCAAATTTTCCCAATTTTCCACCCCAAATTCGAAATTAAAGGGTGAATTTAAGTATAGATTCATGGAAATTAGCCAAAACCGAGTACGAATTACTTACCCAAATTGCCCAGGTGAAAATCTCTTCCAAAATCGCAATTCCCGAGCTCCCAAGTTAAAAAATGTGAAAAATAGCTTAAACCCTCGATTTTTGGTTTTAAAAATCTGCCCAGGTGCACACACAGTGCGATCGTGTACACACAAGTGCGATCGCGTGGAGTAAAGCACACGTGCCCTAGAAATTCACTATACGAACGTGGAAATCCTCATGCGTTCGCGTAGAGGAACACTCCCACACTGCTGCCTCACTCTCCTATGCGAACGCGGCCTTGCCCCACACGTTCGCGATTCAATATGATGATGAACCTGCGCGTTCGCAGGCGATCTCACGCGAACGTACTGAACAAATCCCCGTCTCCAGTCTAGCAAGCCTACGCGATCGCGGTGCCGTTCACGCGATCTCACAGAAGGACACCAGCACCAGAAAAACCTTATCTCTTCTAAGTCCAAAATTAGCCCGTTTGAGCATCCAAAACACACCAGAAGCCCCCGGGACCTCAACCAAACCTACCAACCAGTCCTAATACTTCATTCGAACTTAGTCGAGCCCTCAAACTACGTCACTTAATGTAACGACCTGACCGGCTGTTTTGCGTATTAGGACCCCGTTCCCCTAAATGAGACTTCCCATAGCGGCTTCTTCTGATTTGTGACTTGCGAGGATGGGTGATTCGGGATTTGGAAGTGTTTAGAGTGCTATAGGAACACTTGGTTTGTTAAATGTGGCCTTTTCTGGCCAAGTTTGACTTCGGTCAGCATTTTGAGCAAACGACCTCGGAATTGAGTTCTGACAGTTCCATTAGCTTCGTGTAATGATTCCAGACTTGGGAGTATGTTCGGAATGGGTTTTCGATGACCCGGGAGCATTTCGGCGCCTGATATATAAATAAGAATTTCCCTAAGTTTGAAATTTGGTTTGGAACGTGATTTTATGTTATCGAGGTCCGAACGGAATTCTGAATTGGGAAGAGTTTCGTTATGTCATTTATGACTTGACTGCAAAATTTTGTGTCATTCCGAGTAGTATAGCTCGGTCCGGCGCATTGTTATAGAAATCAAGAACTTCAAGTTCTTAAGTTATGATTCTAGGGGTTTCGGGGTGTGATTTTGAGTTTTAGCATTGTTTTGAGTGTTCTGAAGGCTCGAGCGAGTTTGTATTATTATTTAGAACTTGTTGGTATATTTGAACAGGGTGCTAAAAACCAGCTGGTGCACCTGATCTGGTGTGACCACAGGTGCGGTTGCCAAGTCGCAGGTGCGGGACCGCTCCTGCGGTCCCAAGAATCGCAGGTGCGACCCCAGGTGAGGTCCCCCTTTCTCGTAGGTGCAGAAAACGGTCCGCAGGTGCGGTCATCCCTCCGCAGCTACGACCCCAGCCCCACTCGTCCAGTTCCGCAGGTGCGGAGTCACTGTAGGCCAGGCAGTGTGTTTTCATTTAAACTCGGTATTTTACCCATTTCTTTCATTCTTCACCTCCATTAAAGACTTGGGAGCTTGGGGAAAGAGGTTCCACGACCTAGCTACTGATAAGGTAAGTTAATTCCACTCTAGTACTAGTTTAATACATGAATTACTAATTGAATCAACCACTAAATCATTGAAAAATCAAGAATTGGGTAGTAACTTAGGGTTCTTGAGGAACATGGTGAATTACTCATTTATTGCCATGAATTCAAGTAAAAATCGTATGTTAACGATCCTTAGGCTGCGGGTGAGTGATTCCTTCAAGAATTTTCGGAAATTGAATGTGCGGGCAGGGGGTTGAATTTTTGGAATTCTTCAAGAATGTTGAACTTATTGAACAAACAGGATAAGTTCCCTATTTTGAGCCTGAATTGATATAATTGTACAATATTTGGCTAGTTGCGAGTCCTCGGGTGTGGAGTTCGAAGTTTCGGGCGCATTCTTGGTATGAGAGGTAGATTCGGCACGAGGTGAGTCTCCTTTCTAACCTTATAAGAGGGAATTGTTCCCATAGGTGTTCTATATGCTATGTGTAATTGTGTTAGGGGCTACGTACGTGCCAAGTGATGAGAGTCCGTACGTAGTGACTATTATGCCATGTCGGGTAGTTTTAGGGTTCACAAGCATGCTTTTATGTGCCTTATATGTATCTTTAGGCGTACTTTGAGTTGCTTATTATTTGGACTAGCATGAAAATTGTAGAAGTTGCATCAAAATTTCCAGTTAATTGATCCTTGTTACGAGTATAGCCTCCACTAAGCCTATAGGCAAATTGATATATATAAATATGTGTCAGCACCCGAGTCGCAGGTATGATTCGCGAGCGGGGGAAGCTTTATGATAATTCGGTATATATGTGTCAGCACCCGAGTCGCCAGTATGATTCGCGAGCGGGGGAAGCTTTATGATAATTCGATGTATATGTGTCAGCACCTGAGTCGCAGGTATGATTCGCGAGTGGGGGAAGCTTTATGATAATTCTGTATGAATATACTAGCACCTGAGTCGCTGGTATGATTCGCGAGCGGGGGAATCTTTACGACTAAACATTGCTTATATGTCTCCCTTACGACTCTGTTGGATGTCTTATTCCTATGTATGCATGACTATTTGGTATTGTTTCATGGACATTGGCTTGACAGATATTGGGGTAAAGGAAAGTGGACATTGTTATTTATTTTTCAGTAGTTACCTGGATTTCTGTGCTTGATACGCATTTGTTGCTCACTGTCTTACATGCCTACTGTATTTAATTATATCTTGTCATATATTATCCTGTTGGACCTTAGTGAGTGTCAAGTCGACCTCTTATCACTACTTCTTCGAGATTAGACGGGATACTCACTTGGTACATACTTATTTATGTACTCATGCTGCACTTCTGTATTTAACTGTACAGGTTCTGAGGCTGGTGCATCTGGTTATCAGACCGGAGCAAGATATTGACTGTAGCGGACCTGACTTCACAGTAAGTTGCTTTCTCCTGGCGATCCTCAGGCAGCACCATGGAGTTTCTTTTGCTTATGTTCCCGTCTATTTATTTCAGACAGTGGGATTGTATATTCTATCTTTTGTATATCCAGTTAGTATGCCCATGATACTCGTGACACTAGTTCCTGGCACACACGTAGCATTTGTGTAGATTGTGTTCGTACATATATACATATTTTGGATTCACGCCTCATTATGACTGCTTTTGTTTAAAACTGGTTGATAACCCCTAATCGGTTAATAACATAAGCCTTGCAACTTAGTATATATATATTGATATGTTTAAGGCAAATGAGAAGGAACCGTAGTAGTGTAAATGTTGGCTGGCCTGACCCCGTTGTTGGGCGCCATCACGACCTGAGTTAGGATTTTGGGTCGTGACAACATGGTATCAGCGCCCTAGGTTCACTTAAGTCTCACGAGTCACGGGCAGGCCCAGTAGAGTCTTGCGGATCGGTACGGAGACGTCTGTACTTATCTTCAGGAGGCTATAGGGTGTTAGGAAACCTATCTTTATTCATATTCTATCGTGAAATTGATGATGTACTCAACTCATTCTTCTATTCTCTCACAGATGGTGAGGACGCGCGCATTCGATGTTCCTGATCCGGGAGATGCCGCTACCCCTACCGCCCGAGGTCGTGGTAGAGGCAGGGGGAGGACACCGGCCCGAGGTAGGGGATGAGGGCGTCCCAGAGCTATCCCAGTTGCACCACCAGGGGACCCTATCCTAGAGGAGCACAATGAGGTGCCTCCAGTAGCTCCTGCTCCAGTGGACTTCATGACGGCGCCAGGCTTCCAGGAGGTCATAGGCCGTATGATGAGGTTCATGGACACCATGTCCCATGCTGGTTTATTTGCAGCAGATCCTGCCACTTCTCAGGCGGGAGGGGGAGTCCAGACCACTACCGCCTAGGCCGCTGGTCAGACAGCAGCAGTACATCATACCCCGGGTACACTACCCGTGGGTGGGATCGAGCCTGTAACAGCAGCACCTGAGCCTAGACCAGCTGCGGATGGCGATCAGTAGAAGATGTTGGACAGATGGACCCGATTGCGCCCTCCAGTCTTTAGGGGTGAGCGAGGCGAGGATGCCTAGGACTTCCTTGATAGGTGCAGGGACAGACTGCACAACATGAGGATCCTAGCGTCCCATGGAGTGGATTACACCACATTTCAGTTAGAGGGCAGAGCTCGCAGGTGGTGGCAGTCCTATATACTTAGTAGGCCAGCAGATTCTCCTCTTGTCACTTGGGAGCAGTTCACGCAGATGTTCTTGGACAGATATATTCCACCCTCTGAGAGGGAAGAGCTGGGCCGTCAGTTTGAGCAGCTAGAGCAGGGGAAATGTCAGTGATAGATTATGAGGCCAGATTTTCAGGGTTGTTACGCCATGCATTTATGATACTACCTACATATGCTGAGAGAGTGCGGAGATTCGTGGCTGGGTTGCATCCATTTATTAGAGCCACCATGGCCCGAGAGGTGGAGATGGGTACTTCTTATCAGCTCGTGGTAGAGATTGCTCGCAGGATCGAGGGTTATCGGTTGAGGAGTAGGGAGCAGGGTCAACAGGACAAGAGGGCTAGGTTCTCCGGAGATTTCAGGGATGCCCCAGCTAGGAGCAGAGGTCAGTTTGGGGGTGGTCAGCTCAGCAGGCCTTCATATTCAGCACCTCCACTACCTCCTCGAGGTGTTGCAGTGAGGCCTCAGTTCAGCGACATGCCTGAGCGCTCCTACCGTCCCCCAGCTACTCAGAGTTCACCCAGTGGTTACTACAGTTGCCAGAGATCCTCGAATTCTTATTTTAGTGTTATGCCAGAGGCTCCACATAGCTCTTCGGCCATTCAGGATTCTCCTTCTTCGGGACAGCAGGATATGCCACCAGCGAGATGTTACGAGTGCGGGAATGTAGGCCATGTGGGGAGGGCTTGTCCTAGGTTTCGGGGCAAGACAATGCAGCAGGGTTATAAGCCTATGAGTTCAGAACCAGCAGTCCGGCCACCTAGAGGTGGAGGACATGTCAGCAGGGGTCATCCTAGAGGGGGAGGCCAGTCAGGAGGGGATCAGTTAGCTCTTGTTCACTCTGGGGGAGCACAGTATTCAGGTGCTCCAGCTAGATTTTATGCTATTCCGGCCAGATCAGATGCAGTGGCCTCAGACGCCGTGATCACAGGTATTATCTCTGTATGTGGTAGAGAGGCTTCAGTATTATTTGTTCCAGGATCCACTTATTCCTATGTTTTATCCCTATTTGTTCATTTTCTTGATGTTCCTCGTGAGTCCTTGGGTTCCCCTATATATGTGTCCACTCCTGTGGGCGATTCTGTGGTGGTAGACCGGGTCAATTGGTCGTGTGTGATCACATTCTGTGGGTTAGAGACCAGAGCGGACCTTTTATTGCTCGACCTGGTTGACTTTGAGGTTATTCTAGGCATGGATTGGCTATCTCCTTATCATGCTGTACTGGATAGCCATGCCAAGATAGTTACTTTAGCCATGCTTGAGTCGCCTAGGCTTGAGTGGAGAGGTTCCTCAGTTAGTGCATCCAGTCGGGTCATTTCCTTCATGAAGGCTCGGCGTATGGTTGAGAAGGGTTGTTTGGCTTACCTCGCTTATGTGCGGGACACCACCGCCGAGTCCCTGACTATTAATTCAGTGTCAGTGGTTCGAGAGTTTGTCGATGTATTTCCTTCAGACCTTCCAGGCATGCCTCCAAATCGACACATAGATTTCTGCATTGATTTAGCTCCAGATACTCATCTTATTTCTATCCCCCCGTACCGTATGGCTCCTAAGGAGTTGAACGAGTTGAAGGAGCAGCTTGAGGAGTTGTTGGCCAAGGGGTTCATCAAGCCGAGTGTATCTCCATGGGGTTCTCCAGTTCTATTCGTGAAGAAAAATGATGGGTCTATACGGATGTGTATTGATTACCGCTAGTTGAATAAGGTGACCATTAAGAACAAGTATCCTCTGTCGCGCATCGATGATTTGTTTGACCAGTTGCAGGGTGTTCGTTTGTTTTCTAAGATTGATTTGAGATCGGGTTATCATCAGTTGAAGTTTGGGCCTCAGATGTTCCGAAGACTGCATTTCGTACCAGATATGGTCATTATGAGTTCCTGGTGATGTCTTTGGCTTGACTAATGCTCCAGTAGCATTAATGGACTTGATGAATAGGGTGTTCAAGCCGTATATTGATTCCTTCATCATTGTCTTCATTGATGACATCTTGATCTATTCGCGGAGCCTGAGTGAGCATGAGCGGCATTTGAGAGTTGTACTCCAGACCTTGCGGGAACAGAAGTTATATGCTAAGTTCTCCAAGTGTGAGTTCTGGTTAGATTCCATGGCATTATTGGGGCATGTGGTATCCGGAGAGGGTATCAAGGTTTATCCTCAAAAGATTGAGGCAGTTCAGAGTTGGCCGCGTCGTACTTCAGCTACAGAGATCAGGAGCTTTTTGGGCCTAACAGGCTATTACCGCTGATTTGTGGAGGGATTTTCATCCATTGCAGCCCCATTGACTAGATTGACTTAGAAGAATGCCTCATTCCGATGGTCTGACGAGTGTGAGGCAAGCTTTCAGAAGCTCAAGACGGCATTGACCTCAGCACCAGTTCCAGCATTGCCTTCCAGTTTTGAGATGTATACTGTGTATTGCGACGCTTCACGCGTTGGGTTGGGATGTGTGTTGATGCAGTACGGGAGAGTTATTGCTTATGCTTCGTGCCAGCTGAAGGTTCATGAGAAGAATTACCCTATGCACGACTTGGAGTTGGTGGCGATTGTTCATGCTTTGAAGATTTGGAGGCACTACTTGTATGGAGTGTCTTGTGAGGTTTATACCGACCACCGCAGTTTGCACCACTTGTTCAAATAGAGGGATCTTAATTTGAGGCAGCGCAGATGGCTTGGGTTGTTAAAGGATTATGATATCACCATTCTTTATCATCCGGGCAAGGCAAATGTGGTAGCGGATGCCTTGAGCAGAAGGGTAGAGAGTATGGGTAGCTTGGCCTACATTGCAGCAGATGAGAGACCTCTAGCCTTGCATATTCAATCCTTGGATAATCGCCTGGTGATATTAGACCTTTCAGAGCCTCATCAAGTTCTTTCACATGTAGTTTCTCAGTCTTCGCAACTGGGAAAGATTAAGGCTCGACACTTCGATGATCCGTGCTTAGCAGAGCTTCGGGAGTCAGTGGTCCAAGGAGGTTGCTATAGGCGAGGATGGTGTTCTGAGGCTTCAGGGTCGTTTGTGTGTTCCTAATGTTGATGGCCTGAGGGAGAGGATTCTAGCAGAAGCACACAGTTCTCGGTATTCTATTCATCCAGGTGCGACAAACATGTATCGTGATTTGAAGCAGCATTACTGGTGGAGGCGGATGAAGAAAGACATTGTGGAGTATGTGGATAGGTGCCTTAATTGCCAGCAGGTTAAGTAGAGCATTAGAGGCCAGGGGGCCTACTTCAGCAGATGCCCATTCCTGAGTGGAAGTGGGAGCGCATCACTATGGACTTCGTGGTTGGGTTGCCTTGGACTGTGCGGAAGGTTGACGCGGTTTGGGTCATTGCGGATAGATTGACCAAATCGGCACATTTCATTCTTGTGGATACTACTTACACTTCTGAGAGGCTAGGCCAGATCTACATTCGAGAGATAGTCAGGTTGCACGGTGTGCCGGTGTCCATTATATCAGATTGAGGTCCTCAGTTCACCTCGCACTTTTGGAGAGCATTGCATAGTGAGATGGGCACTTAGATAGATCTCAGCTCAGCGTTTCACCCTTACGCTGATGGCCAAGCGGAGCGTACAGTTCAGATATTGGAAGATATGCTCAGGGCTTGTGTGATTGACTTCGGAGGTCAGTGGGACCACTTCTTGCCTTTGGCTGAGTTTGCGTACAATCATAGTTATCAGTCCAGCATCGAGATGGCTCCATTTGAGGCTTTGTATGGTCGGCGGTGTCGTTCTCCTATCGGGTGGTTTGAGCATGGCGAGGCCAAGTTATATGGCACTGATCTGCTGAGAGATGCTTTGGAGAGGGTGAAGTTTATTTAGGAGAGGGTCCGCACAGCTTAGTCCAGACAGAAGAGTTACGCGGATCAGAGGGCGCGTGATGTAGTATTTATTGAGGGAGATTAGGTTCTGCTGAAGGTTTCGCTGATGAAGGGCATTATGAGATTCGGGAAGAAGGGCAAGCTGAGCCCAAGATTTATAGGTCCTTTTGAGGTGTTGAGGCGAGTCGGAGAGCTTGCTTATGAGCTTGCTTTACCTCCCAGTTTATCAGGAGTTCATCTGGTCTTTCACGTATCCATGCTCCGGAGGTATCATGCCGACTTCTCTCACGTGGTTGATTTCAGCACTATTCAGTTGGATGAGAAGTTGGGCTACGAGGAGGAGCCAGTTGCTATTATTGATAGGCAGGACTTCCAGTTGAGATCCAAGATAGTTTCTGCCGTGAATGTCCAGTGGAGGGGCCTCCCAGTTGAGGAGGCGACTTGGGGGTCCGAGGAGGACATGCGGAGCAGATATCCACATCTTTTCAGCACTTCAAGTACGATTCTAGACCCGTTCGAGGATGAATGTTTGTTTAAGAGGGGAAGAATGTAACGACCCGACTGGTCATTTTGTGTATTAGGACCCCGTTCCCCTAAATGAGACTTCCCATAGCGGCTTCTTATGATTTATGACTTGCGGGGATGGGTGGTTCTGGATTTGGAAGTGTTTAGAGTGCTATAGGAACACTTGGTTCCCTAAGGGTGGCCTTTTTTGGCCAAGTTTGACTTCGGCCAGCATTTTGAGCAAATGACCTCAAAATTGAGTTCCGACAGTTCCATTAGCTTTGTGTGATGATTTTGGACTTGGGCGTATGTTCGGAACGGGTTTTCGATGACCCGGGAGCATTTCGATGCCCAATATAGAAATAAGAATTTCCTTAAGTTTGAAATTTTGTTTGGAACGTGATTTTATATTATCGAGGTCCGAACGGAATTCCGAGACCGGGAATAGTTTCGTTATGTCATTTATGTCTTGCCTGCAAAATTTGGTGTCATTCTGAGTAGTATAGGTTAGTCCGGCGCATTGTTATAGAAATCAAGAACTTGAAGTTCTTAAGTTATGATTCTAGGGGTTTTGGGGTGTGATTTTGAGTTTTAGCATAGTTTTGAGTGTTCCTAAGGCTCGAGCGAGTCCGTATTATTATTTAGAACTTTTTGGTATACTTGGATGGGGGCTCGGGTGGGCCTAGGTGCCTCTCGGGAACCAAACGCGGCTAAAAACCAGCTATTGCAACTACTTGTGCACCTGAACTTGTGTGACCCAGGTGCGGTTGCCCAGTCGCAGGCGACCCCAGGTGACGTCCCCCTTTCTCGCAGGTGCGGACAAAGGTCCGCAAGAGCGGAACTGCAGGTGCGGTCATCCCTCCACAGGTGCGACCCCAGCCCTACCCGTCCAGTTCTACAGGTGCGAGCCCCAGCTCGCAGGTGCGGTCCTCGAGCCGCAGGAGCGGAGTCACTATAGGCCAGGCAGTGTGTTTTCATTTAAACTCGGGATTTTACCCATTTCTTTCATTGTTCACCTCCATTAAAGACTTGGAGCTTGGGGAAAGAGGTTCCACGACCTAGCTACTGATAAGGTAAGTTAATTCCACACAAGTACTAGTTTAATACATGAATTACTAATTGAATCAACCACTAAATCAATGAAAAATCAAGAATTAGGTAGTAACTTAGGGTTCTTGAGGAAAATAGTGAATTACTCATTTATCGCCATGAATTCAAGTAAAAATCGTATATTAACGATCCTTAGGCTACGAGTGAGTTGCGAGTCCTCGGGTGTAGAGTTCGGAGTTTCGGGCGCATCTTTGGTCCGAGAGGTAAATTCGGCACGAGATGAGTCTCCTTTCTAACCTTGTAAGAGGGAATTGTCCCCATAGGTGTTCTATATGCTGTGTGTAATTGTGTTGGGGGCTACGTGTGTGCCAAGTGACGAGAGTCCGTACGTAGCGACTATTATGCCATGTCGGGTTGTTTTAGGGGTCACAAGCATGCTTTTATGTGCTTTATATGTATCTTTAGGTGTACTTTGAGTTGCTTATTATTTGGACTAGCATGAAAATGGTAGAAGTTGCATCTAAATTTTCAGTTATTAATCCCTGTTACGAGTATAGCCTCCACTGAGCCTATAGGAAAATTGATATATATAAATATGTGTCAGCACCAGAGTCGCAGGTATGATTCGCGAGCGGGGGAAGCTTTATGATAATTCGGTATATATGTGTCTGCACCCGAGTCGCAGGTATGATTCGCGAGCGGGGGAAGCTTTATGATAATTCGGTGTATATATGTCAGCACCCGAGTCGCAAGTATGATTCGCGAGCGGGGGAAGCTTTATGATAATTCTGTATGAATATACTAGCACCCGAGTCGCTGGTATGATTCGCGAGCGGGGGAAGCTTTACGACCAAAAAGTGCTTAGATGTCTCCCTTACGACTCCGCCGGTTGTCTTATTCCTATGTACGCATGACTATTTGGTACTGTTTCATGGACATTGGCTTGACAGATAATGGGGGAAAGGAAAGTGGACATTGTTATTTATTTTCAGTAGTTACCTGGATTTATGTGCTTGATACGCATTTTCTGCTCACTGTCTTACATGCCTACTGTATTTCATTATATCTTGTCATATAGTATCCCGTTGGACCTTAGTGAGTGTCAAGTCGACCTCTCGTCACTACTTCTTCGAGATTAGACGGGATACTCACTTGGTACATATTTGTTTATGTACTCATGCTGCACTTATGTACTTAACTGTACAGGTTCTGAGGCTGGTGCATCTGGTTATCAGACCGGAGCTAGATATTGACTGTAGCGGACCTGACTTCACGGTGAGCTGCTTTCTCCTAGCGATCCTCAGGCAGCACCATGGAGTTTCTTTTTCTTATGTTCCCGTCTAGTTATTTCAGACAGTGGGATTGTATATTCTATCTTTTGTATATCCAGTTAGTATGCCCGTGATACTCGTGACACTGGTTCCTGGCACACACGTAGAATTTATGTAGATTGTGTCCGCACATATATACATATTTTGGACTCACACCTCATTATGACTTATTTTGTTTAAAATTTGTTGATAACCCCTAATCGGTTAATAATGTAAGCCTTACAACTTAGTATATATATATATATATATATATATATATATTGATATGTTTATGGCAAATGAGAAGGAACCGTAGTAGTGTAAATGTTTGCTGGCCTGACCCCGCTGTTGGGTGCCATCACGATCTGAGTTAAGCTTTTGGGTCGTGACACTTAACATAAAGATCAAGAATTATGCATGGATTCAATCCTAAGGACTTATGAAATTTCCAAAATTCACAATCGATGCCTAAACATGTCAAAACTAGTCCGAATGACCTCAAAGTTTATACACAGGTCATAAATGACACTACGGACCTACAACCACTCTCGGAATTCCATTCCGAGCCCGATATCAAAATTTCACCTATCAGCCGAAATTCTAACTTTTGCCAATTCAAGCCTAAATCTTCTACAGACCTCGAAAACACATTCCGGACACGCTCCTAAAATTACCCAACGGAGCTGACGGAATTCCATTCCGGACCCGTCTTCAAACAGTTCCAACTACGGCCCGATTTCTAAAGCTTAAACTCATATATACGGACTATGTGTCCCAAAAATCCCCCGAATCCATAACTAACCACTCCGACAAGTCCCATAAACAGATACAAACGTGGGGAAAACAGTTATTAGGGGATCGGGGCGCTAACTCTCAAAATGACCGACCGGGTCATTACAAATTCTTTTCAAATATACCTTTCGAAATCATAGTCTTTCAAATATGGTTTTCTTCAAGATAAATGTTTTTCAAATATACTCTTCAAATAAATGTCTTTCGATCATATTTTCTTCAAGACACATCTACCGGAATTCCGTCCCGTAGTTCCGAATTAGTCATGAGGTACAGGGAGGATCTCCCAGAATACGTTTGTGGTCCCCAAAGTAAATATGTAGTGCATGGGGGATCTCCCAAAATACGTATGTAGTCCCCAAAGTAAATATGTAGTACATGGGTGATCTCCTAGAATACGTCCGTAGTCCCCAAAGTAAATATGCAGTAAAGGGGGAATCTCCCAGAATACGTCTATAGTCCCTAATTTAAATATGCAGTACAGGGGCGATCTTCCAGAATATGTCTGTAGTCCCAAATTTAAATATGCAATGCAACCAACAGAAATAGCAACTATAACATGACAGAAACATCGTACATTACCACAACAAGCACAAAAGCAACAAAAGACAGAAATGCAACATGCAACAAGCAAATCAATACAAGAACGGTAAAAATCAGTCACAAGAAATAGCCACTGAAAAGAAATGTCAAGCACAAGTAGAAACAGCGTAACGAGGAAAAACAAAACAAAATGTAGCAACGATTTAATAATATTCAAGTCAACACAAGTCAAGAAATTCCAAATACAGGCCAGTCGACTAAGGTGTAGGTTATCTAAATTCCTTTTTAAGGTTGAATAATTATGAAAGATTTTCCACAATCCAAATAAGGGTAAGCAGCTAAAGATAATCATAACTCCAATTACTGTTAAGCAATTATAGGGCGAGATAATACTAATTTTAGTTAAATAGCCAGTTTATGAAGGAAAATGTAGCATGATGGTAGAAGAGGTAAAATATTCAGTTAATTCAAATAAGATCAAATAAAAACCAAAGGGAATCTAAAATCAAGTCATTCTAATTGAAGCAGAAACAGATGAAACTAGCAATCAGGA
The DNA here is from genome assembly GCA_005239535.1 of Nicotiana rustica. Classification (NCBI taxonomy): domain Eukaryota; kingdom Viridiplantae; phylum Streptophyta; class Magnoliopsida; order Solanales; family Solanaceae; genus Nicotiana; species Nicotiana rustica. Next base: position 22,986 of record ML548702.1, on the reverse strand, counting down.
ACTCAGTCATAACAATTACAACTTCATACACAGAGAATATAAGGACCTAAGAACCCTAAAACGCCAACCTCCTACAAATAGGTCCGAGTACGCATCGTCACCTCGCGTACATGGGCTACAATAAACATAGAAGACTCAAATCTTAAGGGGTATTTCCCCCACACAAGGTTAAGCAAGATATTTACCTCAAGAACGATAACCCGGTACTCTAAAATGGACTTCTCAGGTGAAAAGGCCTCCGGACGGCTCGAATCCAACTAGAAAAACTTCAAAACACACATAAATCTTATAAGGAACTATTGCGGACAATAAAGTTTCGATCTTTACAAAAATCTAGAACTCGACCCAAAAGTTGACCCCCGGGCCCGCACCTCAAAACCCGTCAAATTTTGCAAAATCCGAATACCCATTCCATTATGAGTTCAACCATACAAAAATTACCAAATTCCGATACCATTTCGTCCCTCAAATCATGAAATTTTGTTTTGAAGATTTTCTTCAAAAACCAGCATTTTTCCCAAATCAAAAACACAAATTAAATGATAAAAATGAAGATAAAATCGTGGAATATGTTAGACTCTAGGTGAAGAACACTTACCCAATTGATTTTCATGAAAAACTCGCAAAGAATCGCTCAAAACTGAGCTTTACAAGTCAAAATATGATAAAAATGGTGTAATCCTCGATTTTGGAATATATTCTGTCCGCCCAGGTATTTGTGCATCGCGAACGCAGAGGAAGGATCGCATTCGCGAATAAGAAAAATGAAGGCTGCCCAGGTTTCTCATTGCAAACGCGACAATGAGCTCGCGAACGCGGAGAAGAAGATACAGAAAACTACGCGAACGCGAACGCGAAGAAGAAATTAAGGTTGTCCAGAAAGACCCTTCGCGAACGCGAGGTAAAGGGTGCGAACACAAAGAATAAGACACGGAGTCTACGCGAACGCGGGAGGATAACCGCGAATGCGATGAAGGATTTTGCGGTAGTCTGCAATAACACTTCGCGAACGCGAAAGGCTGTTCGCGGTCGTGTAGAAGGACACCAGAAGGCAGAAAACAGCAGTTCAAAAATCGGAGGAATTGACTCCTGGCACACCCAGAACACACCCGAGGCCCCCAGGACCCTGTCTAAACACACAAACAAGTCATACAACCTAACACAGACTCGCTCGAGGCCTCAAATCACATTAAACCACGCCGAAACGACGAATCAAACCATAAATAGAACTTATGAACTTTCAAATCTTCAAACTTCTAAACTCGTGTCGAAACCTATCGATTCAACCCGTAATGATGTCAAATTTTGCAGACAAGTCCCAATTGACATCCCGGAGCTACTCCAACTCTCAGAATCGCATTCCGATCCCGATATCCCAAAAAGTCAACTGTGGTCAAACTTATCCATTTTCCAACGTCCAATTTTTCCAACTTTCGCCGAATTACCTCAAATTACTCTACAGACCTCAAAATCCAATTCCGGATGCGCGCCTGAGTCAAAAATCACCATATGAAGATGTTGACATTACCCAAAACTTATTCCAGAGTTGTTTACACTAAAGTCAAAACTCCGGTCAAATCTCACCACTTAAGGTTCAAAAATTAAAATCCCTCTTCCAATTCGACTCCGGATCATCCGGTAACTGAATCCATCCATGCACGCAGGTCGATATACACAATGTGAAGTTGTTCAAGACCTTATGCCACCGAACGGAGTTTAAATTCTCAAAACGACCGGTCGGGTCATTACAAATGTTCACTGAGGTAAGTTACTTGAGCTCTATTATCCTTAGCTATGGTGTTTTCCCGTTGATTTCTCACCTACTTAGTGGGGGTTTTGAAGTAAAATAAGGGGTTAGGGCTTGGGATATTAGAGAGTGTAATTTGGGTATTTGAGAGACCAAATGATGTCGAATTTTGATAAATTTTGTATGGGTAGACTCATAGTGAATTGGCTTTTCGGTTTTGTGACTTTTGTCGAATTTCGAGACGTGGGCTCGGGGGGCTGAGTTTGAGTCAATTTCGGGTTTTGAGTCTAATTTAGTAGTTTTTCTTGTGGAATTGATTCCTTTAGCATATATTAATGGTATAGTACTGGTTGTGACTAGATTAAGAGCATTTGGAGGACGAATCGAGAGGCAAGAGCATTGTGGAGTAGGGATTTGTTCGGATTGAGGTAAGTAATGGTTTAAATCTGTTCTTGAGGGTATGATGCCCCGAGAATTCATATGATGTAGATGTTTAGAGGTGACGCGCATGCTAGGTCATGGGCGTGTGAGCGTGCACCATGTGAGATTGAGACCTTGTCCGTCCCGGGAGACTTTAAAGTTGAATAGCCCATTGTTATTACCTATTCATCTTGTTTTTGAGTTATTGACTTTCTTACATGTTAGAAATCATGCTTAGGCTATATGATAACATTAGAGGGACCCGCAGTGGTCGTGAACTTGTTGAATTGCTGTTAAATTGTTGTCTTGTACTCAGTCACCGATTTACTTATGCATATTATCTCAGATCTCTCTCATGATGTGATTAATACTTGTTATATTCTCTGGTTGGACTGTTTATTGTGGTATTCGTGAGGCTGGAGAGGCTAGTGACTGATATAGGTCCTGATTGTCGGGTTGAGAGCTATGTGAGATTTATCGAATCGGGATGCACGTCGCAATAATGTTGGATCGGGTTGCACGACACAACAAGCCTTCAGGTCATTTTATCAGATTGGGTTGCACACCGCAGAAGTACTTGGATCGGGCTGTACGCCGTAGCAATATATGGATCAGGCTGCACACCGCAGTAGTATTGGATCGGGTTGCACGCCGCAGAAATATAGCGCTTGGGCTGTAGGAGCCCCTCCGGAGTCTGTAAACCCCAGTGAGCGCAAGTGCCTTGATTGTGAGTATTGAGGCTGAGAGCCGAGTGATTGAGCAGTTGAGATAGATGAGTGACAGTAGCCCTATGAGGTTATACTTGCTCTTATTTATTGTTGCACTTTGTTGCTAGTCGTCGTTGTTGTGAAATTTCTGAAGAACTTATATTGTTTCACTTGATCTCGAAATGTTTTGATTTTAAAACACCGGTTTGAAAGCATGCCTATTTTTTTCTTTGCTGAAATTATTGAAATAAACTATATTTTGTGTAGCTCAGCATTGCCTCTCAGTTCCCTATTTAATTATGTTACTTATTGAGTTGGAAGTACTCACGTTAATCCCTGCACCTTGTGTACAGATCCAAGTGTGACCGGATGCGGAGGTCATTGAGCTCGTGTGCGGTTGACTATTCCTGAGATTTACGAGGTAGCTGCCGGCGTTCGCAGACGTTGTGTTCCTTCCTTAATATCTTTATTTCTATGTATTGATATTAAACGCAGGCTATTGTAAACAATGTCTTTTGGATTTAGAGTTAGTTTTTCATGATTTGGTGACACCCCGATGTTTGAGGCTAGTATTCCGCATTTTGTTGTCTATTTTAAGTTTAACTTTGAGTTTTATGAAATATCTCTAAAATGGAAAGTTTTACATTACTATGCTATTGATTCTAAAGTATTTTTTGGGTTAGTCGGCTTGTCTAGTACCATCGATAGGCGCCATCACGGCAGGTTTGAATTTAGGGTCATGACAAGATGAGAGAAGAATGGGAAAGGTGGCGGCCGGGTCTTTGGAGTGAATGATTAGGGTTTGGGGGAATAGGGGTTTGTATCGTGGGTTTAAACAATGAGATGGGATCGGAGCCATTGGATTTTGATGAATGGCCCTGATAATTCGGGTGTTAAAGGGTTTGAATGAGGAAAAACGGAGACAGTTGGATCCTCGTAAAGCAACAGGTATGATAAAATCTGGTGGTGGTTTTAAAATAATAAGTAAAGAAAGATTAAACCTGGTCCGTTGATGGTGGTGATCGACGGTCAAGATTGTTCGAGTTTGTTTTGTGAGTGATAGAGACGGGTGACGTGTTGCAATTTGATTGGTTCAAATGGGTTGTGGCAGGTTGCCAACTTGGAGAAAAGGGTTTTCTTGGACCGGACTACATCCGGATTTGGACCTAGTATTTGGGCTGATTTTACTTTAAGAAATGGCATTTTGTGTGGCCCTTATGTAATTATTCAAGGTATTGCAATTGTAGCCATTTGGTCTTTAACTTCTTTAAAATTAATTTAATGAAACTTAATTAATTTCCAATAAAATATAGTAAAATTATAATTATATACTACTAATTATTGTAATTAAATATTTATAACTTATTTTCTAAATTATGACAATTATTAACATAGTAGCCTATTTAACTAAAATTGAGAAATAATATGTTTAATTAATTATAAAGCATATGTTATGAATACAAAAATTATTTTAATAATCTTAAAATAGTAAGTATATTTGTATTTACATAATACTAATACCAAGTGATTAATTTCAAAACTAATATTTAATTAATTTTTAGAAATAGGTATTTATTGATAGCAAATAATTTCAGAGTATTTATTGTAAATTATGATGTATAAATAAATTAATTTTAAAATGGAGGGTCAAAATTGGCTATCAAAAATGAGTCATCGATACCTTTGTCTTTTTTTGCTAACGAGAACGTTACACTGTTGATCTCGTTTTCCCTGAAAATCATGTTTATGGTTAGTAGGTGAGGGCCATCACCTATCTTCGAGGGCTCTGCGTTGTCGCAGCTGCGTTCGTAATTGTTATTAACCCGATCACTTAAGAACTCTCTTAGATGGCTGTTATTCAACAACGTTACTACCTCCTCGCGCAGATGTCGGCAGTCCCCAATCCGGTGGTCATTAGTACCATGATACTCGCACCATATATTAGGAACCCTCTAGCAGGGATTTGATCTCATCGGCCTTGAGAATCACGGTTCCTTGATGTTTCTCATTGCCGACACCCGCTCCACTACGCTAACATTGAAATTGTACTCGGATAGCCTGGGATAGGTGGAATCCCCGGAACCTGGTACCTTTTTGTCTTACAATGACCTGTTGTTCCAATCGCGGTCAGTTTTTCTATCGGGCGAGCCTATCCGTCTACCGAAACCCTCTACCGCGTTTTTCGACCCTTTTGTGGGGCAAAAACTAGCCCTTAGAAGATCGCCAATCCGCACCAAAATCATCCTTCAATTTATCCCTATTCATTTCTCGATCCGGACCCTTAGTTGATGACGGGAACCTGAGGTTATCGTCTTTTATTCTTATCTTTGATTCATAGTGGTTATGGACATCCTCCCATGTAGCTACCTGGAACTCGAGCAGGCTTTCTTTCAGTTTTCGGGAGATGTCGGAGCTCCTCGGGTTCATCCCTTTAGTAAAGGCCTCAGCTGCTCATTCATATGGCATGACCGGTAGTAGCATCCTTTCTTTTGAAACTTGGTCACAAACTCATGTAGAAACTCAGACTCACCTTGTGAAATTCTTATTATACCCGCCTTCCGGGCCTAGACATTCCTTACCCTGGCATTGGCCTTAATGAAAGAGTTTGCGAACATCTCAAAGGAATCTACTGAGTGTTCGGGTAAGAGTGAGTACCATATCAGGGGCCCGTTCGTGAGGGTTTCTCCAAACTTCTTCAGTAGGACCGACTCAATCTCGTGTGGAGCCAAGTTGTTTCCTTTCACCATCGTTGTATAGGTGGTGATATGCTCCTGAGGGTCCGAAGTCCCATCATATTTTGGTATATCTAGCATTTTGAACCGCTTCGAAATTAACTCTGGTATTGCGCTCGGTTTTCACGACAATTGGGTGTATTTCTTTGAGTCTAGGATCTTCAGCACTGGTGTCGCACCCGAATTTTGATCCATTTGAGTGTTTATTCCCTCATAAATCGCATGAACTCAGTTTTTACCAGATCATTATTGTTGTCATTACTTGTTCTGCTGCCGATCCCCCCCGACCCCATTGAAGTCGACCTCACCCCTTAGGGTGTTTTTATCAACCCATTACGTCGTTTGATTTGCGGGGACATCGGGAGGAACTGGGTCTCTTCCATTTGCATTGTCGGAAGCACCCGACAATGTTTGCCTTAGTTTTGTCATGGCATGTTCTTGCCGTGAGAGATGGACCACGATGGCCTTTTGCTATTCTATAAAGATCTTCATCGTTTTTGCAACGTTCTCATCTTCGACATCATCAAGAGTCGCCCTCCCGTACGTTTCGGAGATATCTCCCGCCATGAACCGGCGTGGTTACGTGCTTCTCATTGTGGGTGTCGCTGATCCAATCCTCGTGTTGAGGCAGATTTCTTGTGCCTCAACGTTGTGTGCGATGTTGACATCATTAGCTGCCATCTTTTACTATTTTTGCTAAGAAACAAGGAATCAAACAGATTAGTAATAAATGAAAGGACCAACTCAATTACGCAACTGTCTAAGCCTCACGGTGAGCGCCAAACTGTTTGTCCGAAAAACTGTACAATTGAATTTATAGTGTTGTTTATAGACAAGCGAATCGATTAGATCCGGAATGATAAATGAATTAAATAAAATGAAAGAATTAGCGTTGAAATCGAAGTAAATAGCAAAAAGTTTTATTCTGGGAGCAAGGCCTCCGAAGGTAGCAATAAGAATAACGTTAGATAGAAAATAATGTATTATTTAGCTTGGGAATAATATATAGCATAAGTTTGTCAGAGATTTCCTTACAATGGTCGTTGAAGACACTATTTATAGCTATACCTAGAGAACAAGATCATAGGATCAAGCCCATGCTAAATGACAATAATGGGAGTCATTGATGAATATGTAACGGCAGGCCATGAATGCCAAAATTCTCTATAACAGCGATGTATTTAATACTGAGAATATTTTCCATTGAATTTCATCTGGTGACAAGTATTTGTTTTCTCTTGTTGACAATGTTCCCTTGGTGTTTTACCCGGTGCCAACCGAATCTGTTGTCCTCGATCTCAATTTCCACACGCTTTATCTTCCGTCTTCCCTCCCCCC
>ML548701.1:5788-33512 GCA_005239535.1 Nicotiana rustica | reverse complement strand
ACGTATAGTAGTGTAAATCAACACATAATCATGAAAACAAATCAATCATATTTGCAGAATCAGTCATAGGTAATTTAGGGCATAAATTAAGGGGTTCAACAAATTAAGGAAGCATCCCAGAAATCACTCGGAGTAATTAAGGCAGAACGCGTAATACCAAAAATAACCAATCGTCCAGAACATAAGATTATTCAGAATATCGGGCCAATATTAAAGGAATCACAAGTAATGCCAAACTAAAAGAGATTATTCAAACTACTTAAATAAATGTTAAAGGAAACACAAAATAACACAAACAAATTTTAAGCAGAATATTGACGTATAAATGAAGGAAAAAATAAAGAGATAAGGTAATCGAACACAAAAATGAAAGATTCACTAGAATCAGTAAGAAAAAGGAAAGAAAAATTTAAACCCTCGTTTTACAGGGAAGTATGAAATTAGTAAACAAAAGTACGAAAATGAAGAAAATAAGGTAAGAATCACACGAGATAGAAACAGAATAGTGTTAGAAATAAGAAAATCAGACCTTTTTAGGTCCTATTGAAAGGTTTTAAAAACCCTAATTTGGGGTAAGTAAGAATCGGAGAAGATATGAACATACTCGTTACTCACAAAGATCCAGGGATGAATATAGACGATAATAACAACAAAAATCAAAGAGTTGAACTGTTTTGGTTCGATTATGGAAAGATTTGCTTGCCATGTTAGGCAAGCAACTAAATAGGTCATAGACGAGTAGCTAGTGGTGAGGATAGACAAATAAGGTAAGGGAATCCATGGTGGATTCCGATTTGGGGTTGGATTTGGAGAAGGTTAGGGGTGACGACGGCTTATGGTTCATGAGGGTGAGAGACGAGAGAATATGAGGGCGGAGGGTTTGGGTGAATGGCTAGGGTTTGGGTGGGGTTTGATTAATTAAAGAGGGGGATTAAATGAGGGTCGTTGATCTTGAGAGATCAACTGAGAGGATTATAAAATATGAGTGGGGCATGTTGTATTATACGGGTACCGACGGGGTTGTGGGGGTTGGGCTAATGGTTTGGGATGGGGTTATTTGGGCTATGTATTGGGTTGGTTTGGGTAGCCTAGGTGCGAAATAGCTAGGAAAAAGGGCTATTATTTAAATACCCAACTAATTAGTAAGTAATTCATGAACAAATAATAAATAAATAGTAACAAATATTATTTATGCATAAATATGGTTAATAACAATTATTTAACACTATAAAAATATAAAGTTATTTTTTTGGACAAATAAAGTAATTATAAGTATATAGGGCTATTATGCAAAATGTGCAATTTTAACCTTTATAAATGCAAATGTAATTATAATAATTACAAAAAAAATATATAAAACCTAGTAGGGATGTAAATTATGGAGTTAGATGATAAAATCATCATAAAATAATTTGTGATGCAATTAATGAGTATTTATCTGATAAAATATGGGAATAAATTAGTTTAAAAAACTTTAAAATTATAGAAACAATTAGGAAAAATACTGGTATGTTTTTATGAATCCAATGATGATCCACATGCACTATTTTAAATGTATATATGTATATTTGAAATATATGAGGGAACAATTGTGTATCAACAGCTGCACATCTTTTCCCGGGAAGGATGAAAGAGTTGTCGGGTAAAGAAATGATGACCGATTTTGCTGAATGGGATGATTTGAAAGATATAGGCCGCACTCTGGCTTCTGAACTTCCTACATATCCTTGGTCTTACAGGAATCAAGCCGTGTGTAGTTCTGGATTCGACGGTGAAATAACCGATGGAGTTATTGAAGAGTGGACAGAGTATTTCGAGTGGGATCAATTGGGATTTGAAAACGGTTATGGGTAAGTGGGACTGGGTAACAGATGATGATCGATTACGTTTGGAGGGGCATTGAGTGAGAATTGGAGCAAAGATTGCTCCCGTTAGGATAATCGTTACCTTCAGGATTGCCTGCAAACTCAAAACACAATACGCGAATGTAAATTTAATCATGATGTAAATTTCCTTTGGACCATGAAGATTGTCTTTGGACGGTGAGGATGAAGTCCTTAGACCATGATGTCCCGGGCCATGAATTGTGCGGTAAGGGATTCACAGGCCATGCAATGCTATTCTCGGGCTATGAAGATGGAGCCTCCAAACCATGATGCCTTTGAATAATGATGTGCAAGATTGAGAGATCCTAAGGCCATGGCATGGTGTCTTCCGGCTATGAGGATGATTCCTTTGGAATATAACGCCTTTGGATAAGTTGGCTATATATCAACCCATGAGATGCAGAGACATGATGCTAGAGATAATAACAAGACAGAGCTTAGACTTGTGTAGAGTTGGGAGTAGAGCTTAGCCCCGAAAGAAGAGAATAGTGCGAGGTTTGAAATAAAGCAACATCTGTGTTTATGCAAAGAGATACAATGCTTAGTCTCGCGCGGGAAGGCGATGCACAAATAGAGAGACAGGGTTTATCCTCATGTAAGATTTGAGACAGTGCTTAGTATCATGCAAGGAGAAGGCAATGCTTAGCCTTATGAAAATGAGGAGGCAGGGCTTAGCCTCATGCAAGATTTGAGACAGTGCTTAGTCTCATGCAAGGAGAATGCAATTCTTAGCCTTATGCAAATGCGGAGGCAGGGCTTATCCTCATGCAAGATTCGAGACAATCCATAGTCTTATGCACGGAGAAGGCAATGCCTAGCCTTTTGCGGATAAGGAGGCATGGCTTAGCCTCATGTAAGATTCGAGACAGTGCTTAGTCTCATGCAAATGGACGAGTAGCAAATAAGAGCGAAGTATTCTTAGCTGGAGATATATTTATGGCTGGCGGTTTTGTCGTTATGATGATACTTGTGGTTATGACCTATTCCTGCATCCAAAGAAAAGTTATGAGATTTGCGAGGAGGTTGGTTCGTGCCTTTGTCTGCTTGCTTTGCTCCACTTTGCCCGAGGGTCCTGTTCGAGTTACCATGGGTAGTATTTGGCTAAAAAACAAAGTTTTTCAAAAGTATGCATGTTTGGTTTTCAAAACACAGTAATATGAAAATAAAGAAATCAATTAGATGAACCGGTGACTGTGACGTTATCAGAGACATTGCAACCTCCTTGCCATAGAATTTGGAGGGTCCTCCTCAAAATTCTGCCTCATTTTTCTAAACGAACTTCTGGCTACTCCGCATGTAGTGCCGTTGGCTGAACTTGCTTCGAAATTCTGAGGGTCCGCCTCAAAATTCATCCCCAGTTTTTGATTGTGGGGAAAATGGAAATATTGTTGAATTGTGACAAAACCCATAGGGCTGCCTACGTATCCCCCCTTAAACGGGAATCAGGTCAAGCGTAGTTCAATTACATCATAAGAAGAAATGTAGATAATTTACACATAATATCTTTTGACTGTATCTGAGTTGATGGGATTTGGCCAAAATTCTCCGTCCATCTCTTCGAGTATGAGTGCTCCTCAGGTTAGTACTTTGTGAACCATATAAGGGCCTTGCTAGTTGGGTGAGAATTTCCCTTTGGCCTCTTCTTGATGTGGAAAGATTCGTTTAAACACCAGCCGCCCTAGTGTAAACTGTTTAGTTTTGACCCTTTTTTGAAGGCTCCGGACATCTTGTTTTGATAAAGCTGACCATAACACACTGCATTCATTCTTTTCCCATCTATGAGAGCTAATTTCTCATAGCGGCTCCTTATCCATTATGCGTCAATAAGTTCGGCTTCTTGTATAATTCTCAAAGAAGGAATTTCTACCTCGGCGGGGATGACAACTTCAATACCGTAGAACAACAAATAAGGAGTTGCCCCGGTTGATGTGTGAAATATGGTACGGTATCCCAATAAGGTATGGTAACTTTTCATGCCATTGCTTTTGATTCTCTACCATTTTCCTTAGTATCTTCTTGATGTTCTTGTTGGCAGCCTCCACGGCTCCCTTCATTTGAGGCCTGTATGTTGTGGAGTTCTTGTTCTTGATTTTGAAAGTTGCACACATTGCTTTCATCATATAACTGTTGAGATTGGCAGCATTGTGAGTGATGATGGACTCCGGAACCCCGAATCGACAAACAATATGATCCTTAACAAAGTCTACAATGACTTTCTTTGTTACAACTTTGTAGGATGCAGCTTCAACCGATTTTGTAAAATAATCGATGGCCAATAAAATGAACCTGTGTCTGTTCAAAGCGGTGGGTTCGATTGGACCGATGACATCCACTCCCTAGGTAGCAAAAGGCAAAGGTGCACTTTTTGCATTGAGCTCGTTCGGTGTCACACGTATCATATATGCATGTATTTGGCACTAGTGGCATTTCTGGACATACCAGATGTAGTCTGTTTCCATAGTCATCCAAAACTATCCAGCTCTGAGTATCTTCTTTGCTAAGAAGAAATTGTTCATATGTGGGCCGCAGGTTTCGACATGTATTTCTTCAAGAAATTTGGAAGCCTCTTTGGCGTCAACACACCGTAACAGCCCTAGATCATGTGTTCTTTTATATAGAATTCATCCGTTTTGGAAGAAATGATTGGACAACCTTCAATGTGTGCGTTTCTGAGTGGGGTTTGCATGCTCTAGATATTCTCCCTTTTCCATATATTCCCTAATATCGTAGAACCACAAATTTCTATCTGTCTCTTCTTCGACATGAGCGCAGTACGCCGACTTATTATGGATTCTTACCAGAATGGGATCGATGAAATTCTTGTCTAGATTTTGTATCATGGATGATAGGGTGGCCAATGCTTCTGCGAATTCATTCTGGATTCTTGGGACATGACGGAACTCTATCTTTGTTCCTCAGTTTCTGGGCTATCCATGTCAGAGCACATCAAGTACGTTCCAACAGAGAGTACCGTGCTGCATAAGGTGTGAACTTCTTACTCAGATAATATATGGCTTGATTGTTTCTCCCTGTCTCGTCATGTTGTCCCAAACACAATTGAAAGCCCCATCTAATACCAAAAGGTAGAGTAGTAGTGGCCTACCAGGTTCTGGCATGACTAGGACAGGTGGTATGGACAGGTATTCCTTGATTTTGTCAAAAGGCTTCTGGTAATTCTTATTCCAGCTGGTTGCGGCATACTTCTTCAGCATTTTAAAAGTTGGCTCACATATCATCGTTGATTGTGCTATGAAGCGGGTGATATAGTTGAGACGTCCCAAGAAACTCATTACGTCCTTCTTGTTCTTTGGTGGTGGTAACTCCTGGATAGCTTTGACCTTTGACGGGTCCAACTCGATTCCTCGGCGGCTGACAATGAATTCCAACAATTTTCCGGCAGAAACCCCAAATGCACATTTCGCGGGGGTTAGCTTTAGATTGTACATTCACAACACGTCAAAGAACTTTCTCAAATCTGCTATATGATATGTGGCCTTCTTGGACTTGATGATGATATCGTCAACATATAGCTCTATCTCCTTGTGTATCATGTCGTGGAAGATGGTTGTCATAGCCCTCATGTCGGTGGCCCCAACATTTTTCAGGCCGAATGACATTATTTTGTAGCAATATACTCCCCATGGTGTAATGAAGGCTATCATTTCTGCGTCTTCTTCGTCCATCCAGATCTGATGATAACCCGCGAAGCAATCCACAAAGGATTGGAGCTCATGCTTGGCGCAGTTGTCAATCAGTATATCTATATTTGGCATGGGGAAATCGTCCTTGGGACTTTCTCTGTTTAGATCCCGATAGTCGACGCACACCTTGGCTTTCCCGTCTTTCTTTCGAACCGACACAATGTTGGCTAACCAGGTTGGGTATTCAACTACCTTGAGGACTTTGGCTTTGATTTGCTTAGTGACTTCTTCCTTGATTTTTAGGCTCGTGTCTGGCTTGAACTTTTTGAGTTTCTGATTTATTTGCGGACACATTGGATTGGTAGGCAACTTATGAGCCACTATATATGTGCTCAACCTAATAATGTCGTCATACGACCATGCAAAAATGTCCTCATACACTCTCAGGAAGCGAGTGTACTCTTTCTTTTCTGACGGTGACAAATGGATGCTTATGCGAGTTTCTTTGACGGTTTTAGAATCTCCAAAGTTGATCACCTCGGTCTCGTCTAGGTTGGACCTAGGTTCGTTCTCAAAGTTCTCAACTTCTCTGACGATCTTCTCAAGTATCACATCTTCTTCTTCTATCTCTTTTGAATCACTATCCTTGTGTTGCGTTGTCTCATTACATGTCACAATCGTTGGTTCATCAAGGTAAGAAATAGTAATGCTGTAGAGGAAAAATATGAAAGATAATAATAAAAAAATATCAAATTATTTAATAAATGCTGAAACTTTGAACAAATTAGCATTTAAATGACTTCAAACAATGTTTTCCAAAACAAAATACTGAAAGAAAGATGTTTTTTTTTTAAAACAGAATGCTCAAAAGAATTGTTTTACAAATAACACTAGTAGCCATGCTACCCCGGGACTCTTCTGGCCCTGGATGGTGTGGCGGTCCAATTCGTGAGAACTGCTCCCCTCTCCACTGTCTGAATGATAAGGCCTTATTCCTCCTTCTCAACTATCACATTGCAGTCCATGTCTTCATCTTCAAAGAACAGGTTCCTTAGACCAGCCAACGCTTCTTCTTCTTCAGATCCCGATATTATATCGACCTGATGAAAGGATTGACTCAAATGCAGCACTGGTTGATCAAGAGGATAATAGGGACCAGACCATGGCGGCGACCAATCATTATATTCTTGCCAGGTATACGGATATCTAAGCCCAAAAGTTGTACCATGATGTTTCAGCTGTATTGGCTTGGTAATGCGTTGGAGTTTCTTCCCGAGTCCTTTACCGGGTTCATACCCCGACCATGCTAGTATGCTTTCTATTTTGCTGCTCCACCATTTGTCTTTCTCAATTGCATTGACATGCTCGATGCGGTGATAAGTCTCTCCACCTAACTTTATTCTATTCTCCACGACCGTAACGATTTGGTTGGTATAAATGGGATTGAGCCCATCTCCATGAATGATTACTTCCTAATGATTCCATTCAAATTTCACAGCCTGGTGCAAAGTAGATGCAACAGCCCCAGTGGCATGTATCCAAGGTCGTACCAATAATAGATTGTAGGAAGCGGATATGTTGAGCACTTGAAATTCAACATCGAACCAGGTCGGACCCATCTGTAAGCATAAGTTGGTTTCCCCAATTGTGGCTCTTTGTGACCCATCAAACGCCTTCACGTTCATGGTCCCTGCTCGTATTTCATGCAAACCTTTGCCCAATCTCTTCAAAGTGGTCAGCGAACAGATGTTGAGGCTTGAGCCTCCATCTATCAAAACCCATGCAATGAATATATTTTCGCATTGCACTGTGATGTACAGTGCCCTATTGTGGCTCAATCCCTCTTGTGGCAACTCATCTTCGTGAAAGGCGATCTTGTGGCTCTCCAGCACTTACCCCACCATGTTGGCCATTTCCCCTCCGGTGATGTTGTTGGGTACGTAAGGCTCATTCAATACCTTCATCAAAGCATTCATATGCGCCTCAGAATTTTGCAATAGTGATAGAATGGATATCTAGGTTGGAGTTTTGTTCAGATAGTCTACCACAGAATATTCCCTTGCATGTACCTTTCTCCAGAGATCATCTGTACCGGTTTCAATGATGGGTTTCTTGGAAGCATCTTCTTTACTCGTTCCTCCCAAATTCTCGGGTGTATAAATTCTGTCAATCCTGGTCATCCCTTGTGCCGCACCAGAATCTTCCATTTTTGCTTTCCCTTTCCTCCTGGCTTCGGCAACATAATCCCAAGGAACAACATTGGGTTTAATGGGCGCTGTGGATTCTACTGTCACAGTGCAGGGTATGGTTACTTCTACTTCAAATGGAGCAGGTGCACCTGCAGGTGTTGTTACTTCAATTTCGAACGGAGTTGAAATGGCTACCTCAACTTCGACTGGAGGCTGTATCTGTACCATAATAGGAGTGAGTGTGACTACAGCTTTCTTAGTATCATCACTTTCCTGAAAAATCCTGATTGACTCTTCAGGATCCCATTCTTCATCGGCATCTATCACATTTACTCATTCACCTCTATGGTCTGGGAGAGGGTTGTTGCGGATATTGGGTGCGGCTTGCATTGCCTATATGACCTTAGTATCAGTCAATGTTTGAATCTTATTCTTCTGAGTGCCGCATTCATCAATGGTATATCCCTTCATGCCGGAATGGTATGCACATGTTTTGTTTGGGGTTGACCCACTGGGAGGAGTTTTCCATGGCAACATCAGGAATAGCGGTAACATATCCAGAAACTTTAAGTCTTTCATATAATTGGTCGATGTGCTCAGTAATAAGGGTATATTTTCTAGGTGGCCTGCGATCGAAGTTGGGTATAGGTTTTAGATAGTTTTGGCGGGCTGGAGGTGAGTGATAATAGGCTGCCTGGGTAATATAAGTCTGATAGGCAGTAATGCGTTGAGGATATCTGGGAGGTGAGGGTTTATATGTGGGTAGAGGTGTTTGGTATGTGAGTGGAGATTTTGGACCTTGGGCTACCATCACTGCCCCTATTTCTTTCTTCTTTGATATACCCCCTGACTGTAATTCTTTGTTCGTAGCCTGAAACGCCTCAAAATTGGTTACCATCTCGCTATTGATTCCTTTTTCAATCATTTCCCCGAGTTTGATGATGTCGGAGAATTTGTGATTTTGATGACTATTAACCTTTCATAGTATTGTGGATCCTGGGCCCTGACGAAGAATTTGTTCATCTGCTCTTCTTCAAATGCCGGCCTTACCTTTGCAGTCTCTTACCTCCGTCGAGTATTGTACTCATGGAAAGTCTCCGTCGGTTTCTTCTTGGGGTTCTGTATGTAGAAGATGTCTGGTGCATTCTCCATATTAAACATGAATCGGTCCATGAAGTCTGATGTCATGTTAACCCAATTAACCCACTTCTAGGGATTTTGACTGATGTACCAAGATAGGGCATCTCCAGTGAGACTCCTCATGAACAGCTTCATGCGAATCTTTTCATTCTTCCTAACTCCCACGAGTTTGTCACAGTATGTCCTCAAATGTACCTTCAGATCACCTGTTGCGTCAAACATCTCAAACTTAGGAGGTTTGTAACCCTCCGACAGTTCTATATTTGGCTGAATAGATAAATCCTCATAATTCAAACCTTCAATTCCTTTGCCTTTTTCAACACCTTGTACTCGGCTTGTGAGCTTCTTGAGCTCCTGCGCCATATTCTTGATGAGCAGGTCCTTCTCGACGGATTATAGTATGTATGACGTTGGTTGAGTGGAGTGAGGTAGGGTTTCTACGTATATGGGATTGTTTTGGTGGATATCGGGGGTTTGAGTGTAGTGGTGATCATTAGTTGAATTTTACAGATCGGGAATAGGTTGTAGGGAATTCTGATGAGTATGGTAAGTAGTGGTTTGCGGGTATTGAGTCATAAGATGTTGGTGTTGAGGAGGAGTTGGTATTGGTGGAGGGTTAGTATTTTGGCGAGGTGTTGCGTATTGATGGAGTGCGGGAAGATTTTGTGGACGTTGGTTTGGTGTGTTTTGAGGACGTACTGGGTTCTGGTCATTTTGCTGGTTAATATAACGGACGTTTAGGGTGAGGGAGAAGTTTGCCAAGTTGCCGACCTGCTCAAGTTCCCCTTGCAATTCTAGTATCTTCTGCTCCAACCGTAGGACCAAATCATTCAATGTCGGAGTACTCTGACCGTCTGATTTCTCAACATTCTCTGCATGTGTAGCTTTGTCTTTCCTGGCACCACTCATATTATCTATCTTAGTTTTTCCCTTACTTTTCGGATCACATAGAGGAGGAGGAGATAGAGGGCCTCTGGATCTTGTATGATACGCTGATGATTCCAGTATATGCGAACCAACCCTAGAGGATGTGAATAATCAAAATAAAGAAAAAAACAAAAGGTAAACAAGTCAGTAAGGATTTTGAAAAGACACTTGCAGTATTTAAACACGTATTGAGAAAATATAAATTCACGTCCTAATTTGGGAACCTCGTTGTGCCCGAGGTAGGCCTAGAGACACGTAGGTTTTGAGAAATTTGATGTCGATAACTGCCTCATTTCATTAATGTAGTAAATAAGACGAACCTAAAAACGACAATAACTAAATAAGTCACTAATGGCATTTTCCTTATTACATTCGAATTCCAAAACGACTCTAGAAAACCAAATAATCCTAATCTACTTGGTCCCAGAGGGACCTTCTCCAGGCTTGGCCTTCTTGGCCCCGTCAATCAGATTCCCCAGGTCGCTCATGTCTAGCAATAGATACGCCCTTTCTAGGTGTCCTCCTTCGTTTCCCTCTACATTCTGACAAGCTATGACTCTTTTCCTCATCTTCCCCTCTAGTTCCATTAGACCATGCTCCAGATATTCCAACCTTTCTATCGACTTTTTCGCCATTTCCCTCTATTCGTTAATTGATTCCATGTCTATAATGTGTTGTTCCAAATGTCTGGCCTCAGACCCGAGGACTCTTTTGCGTAACCTCTTATACTTCACATGTGCTTCATCAGCTTTATCTATGACCTGTTTCCTCAACCGAACCCTGGCTCGACTATTCCAGTTATGCTATCATTCTCTGGTTGTGCAAACCTGTCTGGGATGAAGGTCATTCTTTTCAGATGATGGAAAGGTATGTGGTCATTCCATGGTCTTCGTGGAAATTCCTAGCGATACTGGCCCCTTTGAAGATGCTCCAATAACCAAATCTGCAGCAGCAAGTTACAACCCTGAAAATGTTTGAACCCTTTCTTGCAACGATCCAGAGCTCGGTACATTTCTGCTACAATTATCAGGACAATAGTGTATGTTTGTCTCTCAATCCCTTCCATTAAAGCTTTGGTTACCATGACCAACCTGGTGTAAATCATATCCCCTTAGATTGGAAACACCATCATACCCAGAAAACATACGTTGAATACGAAAACCCGACGATGAGTCCAACCTAGGGAAGTGATGGATAATTAATCATGAAAAATACGATAGGATTTGTTGTGTCCATATCGTGCGTAGAGGAAGTAAAAGATATGTAGGAATTATTTAGTCATGCTAAATCATCATTCTTTCTCAGACCCATTATTTTCAGAAACCCCTAGGAGTGCGATTTTCTGGCACTAACAAACCGGGACTATCCCAAGGTAACCCAACGAATCCTCATATTTCCTCTAATATAGGAGTCATTTATATATTGCCAAAATGGAATACATCCCTTTATCCATCCCAGAACATGGTAGCAGCCTCGATCAACATTTTATTTGGCTGGATGTCTAATAAAGAAGGTAAATTTTCGAGAACCCTCTCCATATGAATTTTGTCGCTTGGCAAAAGGTTGTCCCACCACTCTCGCAATAAAGGTGGTATATTTCGGACCATGCAAAACCTGGGGACTTCGTGCCTCATTTTATGCAAAGTAAATAAAGTTAGACCCTTTCCCCCTCCGGATTCGACTACTTACACATTAACGGTTAGCATATTGGCATTTTTTCTCCAAATAATGCACATATCATGATTATGCCCGTGGGGATTATTGAAATCCTGGTGGGCTTTGGGCAAGGTTTTTGTTAGAGGGTTATTATGCGGACAACATATTAGCCTCTACTAGGTTTGATCATGGTGCATGTACAGTTATTATCAGAGTAGGGTTTCTATAGAAGTCTATATTGGTACCCTCAAGCAGACGACTTGAGAGGGAAAGGCACGGAACCGTCGACTGCACTGCAGATCGACTAGTTTTACCGCAAATAAGCCTTTTCAAATTCAAAAGGGTAATATAGGAAGAGCGCAGACACTCATCAAGTGTCGCTATGGTATTAAATATACACGAGGGGAGTATATGTCAAGCATGTATTTATGGAAAAGAAAACTAACATGTTGTCAAGTATTTGCATGATGAAAATGATCAAATGCGGTATTTAATAATTGTAAAGGTGGGAAAGAAAGAAAAACACGAAAAGGCGTTAATTCTCATAAGAAAAAAATGATAAAAACATGAAAGAGGGAATTTAATGAACATAGTGTTGCAGCCGAATTAAACAAAGGATGGCGAATAAGTTCATATAAAGGGAAAATGTGAAAGGGATGCGCAAGTATTAGCATAATAAAGACACACTTATCAAGAAAGTCTAATTCACAAAACAAGTTCGTTATGGTAAGAACCTAAGGATATCTCCAGCAGAGTCGCCATGTTGTCGCGCCTCTTTTTTCTCGCGAAATCGGGTTACGACATTTGACAACTCGTTTTTCATAAGGGGAAGGAATTGGATGTTGAGAGAGTCTCCACCTAACCGATTAAGGTGCGTTTGGGCACCTATTGAAAATAACTCATATTGTACCAGTTTGCATCACCAAATATCGGGTAAGGGCTCAAATTACCCCGAGGGGAAGGTGTTAGGCACCCCTCGAGGTCCACAACGGTGGGTCCTGACCGAACTTAAATTACGCGAATTAATCTAAACAAGAAAAGCAAGGAATTATTTAATAGGGATTGGGGTCCTATGTTTTTTAGCTATAGGATCACCCCCTGAAACATAAATAATACTTCGTAACTCCCCCAAGATGGAGGTGTTCTCATATAATTCAGTGGGCACAAACTATCATCTCCTGCTACCCGATTACTATCTTTGAGTTTTTACCTAAAGTGCTCTAGTTAATTATAGCTCGTGTCCTATGCGTACACTACATGTCCCTTACCTATGGTCCTGGAGGCATTGGGACTTCTACTTCAGGGTGGTTCTAGAACTTAACTTAGGTTTCTCAAAATGAGAAAAACTAGGCGACATAAAAAACAGGTAAGACTTTCATATATATGCAAGTAAGGGCTCAAGTTAGCCTCCGCATTTAGACAACACATGCACACCAAACATATTAATAGGTTTTATCAATGTGCAGAATGTTATAGGAAGAATGTCTATGCGATGTTGAACGAAAAAAACAAGCAGTCATATATTGAATCAGTTTCTTAATGCGATTGTTGGACCCTAAATAAATTTGCCTACTGATTTTAGAACATTATGATTAAGCCTATTGGCATGGCATATAGGTGCTTTAGGCGATAGTGAATAATGGCAGGCTATATGAAAATATCCAGAATTATTTGTTTAATCCTATAAGAATATTATTTAGGTGATTCATGTAGTAATTGATAGTAGTAATCACAGAAACATATTCAGAATTAGTTAATAGAGTCCTATAGGCATGGTTTCTAGTGATGATAATTAGAACAGTATTTCATACTCTTAAAGAGATGAATAAGACGATAACTGAAACTGATTTTACACCCTATAGGCATGATTTCTATAATTAAAATCGATTTAAAACCCTATAGCATGATTTCTACAATTAAACTGATTTAAATCTTATAGGCATGATTTCTACAATTAAACTAATTTAAATCATATAGGTATGATTTCTAGCATACAATTTCAAAAACACAGTACATAAAACCTATAGGCATGATTTCTAGCATGCAATTTCAACAGCACACTATAATCCTATATGCAGGATATCTAGAATACAATTTCGGTAGCACAATATAATCCTATAGGCAGGATTTCTAGCATACAATTTCAACAACACAATATAATCCTATAAGTAGGGTTTCTACCCAGTTTGATTGTGAATGTAAAAATAAGAACCATTTCACATTTTAATAATACCACATAATTTTATTACAATAATTATTACACACCCAAAATGAATATAGTAAATTACGGAACAAATATAGCTATAGGGAGCCTACAACAGGCCCAATGATACACCTGGCCAGGCCAAGCCTCCAATCCACACTTTACAAACAATCCTAAAGTCATAGGCTCATAGACACAAGCAACCAAGAATTAAGTGATTCACCTAGTGAGTACATGACAAGATTTGAGCATATAGAACCAAGGCCCTAGCGTGTCAGAGTTCCCAAGGGATTCAAGAACCCAGGGCAGTGCTCACACTAGGGTGATTAACCAAAAATGTTCCGAGAAAGGTTTAGGGACCAAGTCCTAGTGTGTCAGAGTTCGCAAGGGTCTCTAATGAACCCTGAGCAGTGCTCACACTAGGAAGGCCAAAGGATAGAATTTAGGCAGCATTGATTAAAAGCAGGATTCAAAGAGTTTGATTAAGAAAGCAGGAATTGATTGAACAAACATAGCCAAGTTGAGTCAGCAAACAATACACTTAAGTGCATCACAAAGCCCAAGCAAGAGCTAGTTTAATGAAGTTCATAACAGGTTTCATACTCAGTGCAGGCAGTAGTAATATGCTAAGGAGAGTTAAAGAACATGTTTGAAAGGAGAGGGCATCATATTAAGGCATGCAACTCAGCAAATCATGTCAAGTAGTAGCTAGTGTTTTTACATTGGTCTAAACAAAGGGGACTTAGTTCATACCGAAGGCATGTTTTATAACAATATAAGCATGATGAGAAAGTCACTATAAACAAACATCAGATGGGTGTAAGGGTTGAGTGACTATGTTTACATAATAACAAAAAGTAGATCAGCACTAATAACAAGAGTCCTAGAGGCATTCATTACAGGGATTCAGTGTACGGGGATGGACATGCTCATATTCATATCAAGGGTTATGGTTTTAGTGCTAACAACATATGCAAATCAAGAGTGTGAAAGAATGAAATACAGAAGTCAGGTAACTAACTAGTTAAGCGAAGAAAACACACAAAAAAGTATGGCAGTAACTCAGAATTCAGTGGCCTTGGCTTCCAGCCGGCCAAAGACAGAAGATAGAACAACTTTAAGTTTCGAAAAGTATATTAAGTTAGAAAATTCAAGGTTGTTTAAGGGGAATAGGTAGAGGGTATATATAGTAGTGTAAATCAACACATAATCATGGAAACAAATCAATCATATGTCAGGAAGTATTTGTAGAATAAGTCATAGGTAATTTAGGGAATAAATTAAGGGGTTCAACAAATTAAGGAAGCATCCCCAGAAATCACTCGGAGTAATTAAGGTAGAACGTGTAATACCAAAAATAACCAATCGCCCAGAACATAAAATTATTCAGAATATCGGGCAAATATTGTCACGACCCAAATTTCCCTTTGTTGGGTACCGTGATGGCACCTAGTCTTAGGGACTAGGTAAGCCTAACATTTAACCACAATATCGGTGGAGTAGTGATGAGGACTAGTCAAGACACCACTGGTCTATCAAGTAAAAGGCATAAATATAAGAATGACCGAAACATAATATCAATCTAAAGATTTTCCGATATAAGTAACTGTACGATAGAATAATACGGAAGAAAACTCAGCAATTACGATCAACAGACAACATAATAGAAATACGCAAAGAGAATGGAAAGAATGCAAGACAAATGTCGGGAATCACAACCCAATAAAACACTAGCAACTCAGCATTGCATCAATTTATTCACATCAGGCCTTAGCAAATAAACTCAATAAAGCTGGTCAAACCTTCGAGTGAAAACCTTTATGTCGTGAGTTTATTTCGAAATCTTTACAGATATAATCATTTCTGAATAGAGAAATTTCTTCTTTGAAACATACTTTCTCTGAATGTATATTTATATATATTTTTATAAAGAAAAATCTTTAAAGCATAGTCCCTTCAAAATACGTGGTGTTCAAATATACTTTTCCAAATACCGCTCTTTCAAATATCATTTTCTACAAGACAAATACTTTTAAAATGTACTTTTGGACTAGAATTAGGCTATACTTTTCAATATATATATATATATATGTATATTTTTTTCGCTCCAAATCTCCTCAATGATAAAACCAGCGGAACTCAGTCCGTAACTCAGAATTTGTCATGCAATGCAGTACAGGGGGAAAGCTCCCGGAATCTCGTCCGTAGTCCCAATTTAAATATGCGATGCAGTACAGGGGGTAAGCTCCCAGACCTCAGTCTGTAGTCCCAATTTAAATATGCAATGCAGTACAGGGGGAAAGCTCCCGGATCTCAGTCCGTAGTCCCAATTTAAATATTCAATGCATCCACTAAGGAAAGCTCTCGGATCTCAGTCTGTAGTCCCAATTTAAATATGCAATGCAGCCACAGAGGAAAACAACCAGAATGCGACAGAAATAGCATACAGTGCCACAACAGGACCAAAAGAAACAAAGACAGGATGCAAGGTGCGATAAGCAAATCAATATAAAGACTTGAATCACAAAAATGGTTAAAACTCACTCATAAGAAGTAGCCACTAAAAGGAATGCCAAGCACAAAGAGAACAGCATAACGAGGGGAAAAAAAGGCAAACCTAGCAACGATTCTATATATTCAAGTTCACAACCAAAGAAACCAAATCATCCCGGCAAGGGAATCAACTATAACCAATCTCACTTAGACAATTAGCTTCACAGAATAAACTCAGCTTCAACCATGCTCAGTGAAAGGCAACACCAAGGAATATACCATCAACATGGGAAATCATCTAACTAGACCTAAGTAGTACTTAAGAAAGAATCAAGAAATCACAATATAAGACTCACGGGCATGCTTGACACCAACGTATAGATATTCCAATTACTGCTAAACAATTATAATGCAAGTAATACTAATCCTAGTCAATTAGGAAGTTTATGAAGAAAAGGTAACGGATAAAGAAGGTAAAATACTCAGTTAAGTCATGTAAGATCGAATAGCCAACGAAAGGAGTCCAAAAGAAAGTAATTCCAATTTAAGCAGGAAGGGGCTGAAATTAACCACCAAGGATTCAAATGTAACAATGACAACTCATTCACAGGTAGCATAAGGACATACGAATCCTAAAAGGGAAATCTATTAGCAAATAAGTCTGAGTACGCACCTGTCACCTCGCATACACGGACTACAATCAACAAAGAAGAATCAATCCTAGGGGGTAGTTCCCCCGCACAAGGTTAGGCAAGATACTTACCTCAAAGACGACAACCGAATACTCAAAAGTGAACTTCTCGGGCGGAAAGACCTCCGAACGGCTCAAAATCAACTAAAACAACATCAAAACACACATAGCACGTATAAGGAATGATTCTGAATAATAAAGTTTCAATCTGTACTAATATATAAAAATCGACCAAAAAGTCGACCCCCGGACCCGCACCTCGGAACCCAAAATTGTTTACCAATTCCGGTTACCCATTCTGATACGAGTTCACCCATAATAATTTTATAAAATTCCGATGTCATTTGGTCTTTCAAATCATGAAATTTTCTCTTAGAAGTTTTCTTTCAAAACCCATAATTCCCTCAACCCAAAACGTAAATTAAATGATAAAAACAAGAACTAATTCATGAAATATAATTAATTCTAGTGGAAGAACACTTACCCATTGGATTTGTGTGAAAAACTCTGAAAGCATCGCCCAAAATCGGGTTGTAGAAGTCAAAATATCTTTAAAATGGTGAAACCCCGATTTTGAGTTTAAAACTGTTCTGCCCAGGTATTAAAGCATCGTGATCGCGGACACAAAGGTGCGATCGCGGAGAGGATAGTTGCTGCTGGAAAAAAGGTACTATGCCATCGCGAATGAGTTGATGCGATTGCATAGAAGAGGTCTATGGTCACTTCTAAAATAGCATTGTGCGCTCGCAATTGTGAAGATGCGATCGTGAAGAAGAGGAAAATATACTTTTGCGATCGCGAACATGAGCATGCGATCGCGTAGATTGAAGTTTTCAAGCGGTGCGATCGCGAAGTAGACTATGAGATCGCGATTAAGAAAAACTAGGCTGCCCAAATAGACACTATGCGATCGCGACTACTCCTATGTGATCGCATAGAAGGAAACCGGAAAGAAATTTCAACTGTTCAAAAATAAAGAAAATGGACCTGACACCCATCCGAAACAAACCCGAGGCCCCTGGGACCCCGTTCAACCACACACACAAGTCATATAACCTAACACGGACTCGCTCGAGGTTTCAAAACCCATAAAACAACACCAAAACAACGAATCAAAAATAAAATCAAACTTAGGAATTTTCAAAACTTCAAATATCAAGACTCGCGTAGAAACCTATCAATTCAACCCGGATTAATGTGAAACTTTGAAGACAAATCCCAAATGACACAATGGACCTACATCCACTCTGAGAATTTCATTTCGGGCCTAATATCAAAATTTCACCTATCGGCCGGAAACGCCAAAATTCTAACTTTTGCCAAATAACCTCAAACCACTCTACGGACCTCCAAAACCAATTCCGGACGCATGCCTAAGTCCAAAATCATCATACAAAAATGTTGGCTTTACCAAAACTCATTCCGAGGTCGTTTACACAAAAGTCAAACCTCCGGTCAACTTTCATCACTTTAATTTCTAAATCTGAAATGTTTCTCCCAATTCGACTCCGGATTATCCGGTTACTGAATCTGACCATGCACACATGTCGATATACACAAGGTGAGGTTGCTTATGAACTTACACCCCCAAACGGAGCTTAAATTCTCAAACGACCGGTCGGGTCGTTACATTCTCCCCCTCTTAAAAAAAATGTTCATCCTCGGACGTGCCAAGTTTCACCTTGAACTTATCCAATCACTGATCGTACACTTCTAACACATACTCGTGGGTGATCCCACGTCACCCCAACTCACATAAGTATGATGAGACAATCAACTGCAATATAGCCTTCACATCACCACCGATAAGCCTCATACCTCACTTTCTCACATTCTACTCATTTCTCAAAAGACCCGATTCTAAACCCATATCCGACATTAGCCTCAACAAGCTGCATCAACTCAGGTCTACACCCACAAGGAACGACCACACAATATAGCTCATCACACATAGGCTCAAATAGCACTCTTTGATCACAATAACTGCCCGAATTCAACTCATCATTGGCAATTGGCTCCACATATGGAAAAACTCTGTTTCCAAACCCCATACTACTGATAATGATGCAATGAAAACAAGGACTTCATTATTAAACACCCGAATCATCAAGCCACAACTACCACCACCGGGCACACATCCCGCAACTGAACTAAGGAAACACATAACGAAATGACTGAATAGAAAAATAGAAAAATTTATAAAGGATCTATCAAGCAAAGGCCCATAGGCACAACTTTCTATCAATAATGACTTACCAAAAGCAATATAACAAGGAGGAAACAAAGCATATGAACACATCACAAGGATTCCATCCTGATAAGATTTCCACCGCGGTATTCAGCCCGGTCTAAATATATCGAATCACAAATATCACGACGACCTCACCCTCAACTCGGAATCACATAACGAAAATATATCATACCAATAGAAATTTCTCCATTAACTCATCTCAGCTGATAAAAGTCATAATACTAACTGAACTCACATCTCGATGGAATATCAAATCACAGCTCGTAAACAAAATAAAGTTCACCATAACGACCAACAAGGACTCACCTCTAGTTTCACCACTAGCAAGGATGAATGAGACAACGATAGACACGGACAACTACTCATAGAATCTCCCAACAAGAGCAAACACAATAATAGAGCGCTAAGCATAAAACTTACTCATAAATAAGCAACAGATAAGGGAAAACTTGTCCCGACCGATAGAGGTATAGTGAAATACAATGGTACCCCATTTTAGCACATCACAACATACCTGGGTGATAATATCTGACCCAACGGTCTCCAGCCTATAATATGAAATACATAAACGGGTCGGGCCTCCCCCTCTTGGGTGCCCTTTAGTCATCTGAATACCCTGCTATAGCACACTTACCTGAACCCTGGAACAATCTCTCACCCTATGACTAACATCTCCACACTGAAAACAATCTCTCTCTGACGTGGCTGTGGAAAACACACAATACGTATCCTCTGAGACCCATGAGTACCTGAAAAGCCCTCATGCGAAGCTGGTAATGCAAACTGAACTGGTTGACCCAAAATTCTCTACCATGACGCACCTTGGTGCAATAATAAGGACTAGTAGATTACTTTGGTCTACGAGGCCTCCTCGCCTCCCTGAACTATCTCTCCTGACCTCGTCTGTCCTCTCGCTCTCGGCCCCACATGCTCCCTAACCGGTGAGCGATCCCTACTACCTGCTGAAACGAGGCATCCTACTCTAATTCTCGAGTCCCGTTGAACCAAATATCATGTCTGAATCTCTCAATGACTCTACATACTCATCTCCTACTGAAGCAACCAAACGAGGTGTATATCTGGCCAACTCACTGAGTCTAACGGCATATTCCAATAGTGACAAAGCGCTCTGATGCTACTTCTCAAACTCCACACGCCGTACATCCCGAAGGAACTGAGGTGCAACCTCCCTCAAAGCATTTTCGAAAACTGAATTCATTCTAGTGAAGCTAACTCGGCCAGGTTACCCCAACTAATTTTCCACCACTACTGATCAACCCACTACTCTGAACCTGAGACGTGGCAAAAGCAATCCCGCTCGTCTACACAACACCCGAAGTGCGAAGAATATAGTGACCATTCCCCAGAAAACCAGGGGCACCATCTGCCACCAATCCACTGAAAGATAGGAGGGTAGTACTTTATGTACCTCTCAAGTCCAAGGTATTCTTCCTCCGATGCTACTGCCCTAACCACGGGCTGAACTGAAACCACATGTCGTACTACCATTACAACTCGAACCTGACCAATATAATCTCGCTGCTTTGGAGTGTAGACGGTGGGAGTCTGAACTCCTCCCCTAATCCGTGTAATAGCCGGTGAACTAGAATCAATATCTCCTGAGTCAATGTACCAATTATACTCAAATCTATGCCTAGGCCTCCTGAAGTCTGGGGTAGCAACAGGCTCCCCAGTACCTGTCTCCAAACTAGAACTACTGGCGACTCTTCAACGGCTGCTCTAGAAGGCATCTTAACGGCGGCACATGCTCATCGTCGGCCTCTGTCTCTTACCCTTGCGAAATTTGCTTCGGGGTAACGTCATCAGGAACCGTAGTTCGTGTCCTCACCATTGGTGAGAGAATGGAACGATAATTTCAAACTTCAAGATCAATGAACTCGCACGATAGGAATGGAGAAAGTGAAATTGTCCTAATAGTTCCGTAGCCTATCGAAGATAAGTACAAACGTCTCCGTACCGACTCGCAAGACTCTACTAAACCCGCTTATGACTCGTAGCACCTATGAACCTAGAGCTCTGATACCAACTTGTCACGACCCAAATTTCCATCCGTTGGGTACTGTGATGGCGCCTAGTCTTAGGGACTAGGTAAGCCTAACATTTAACCACAATAACAATAGTAAAAGAACTTTAACAATCTCGATAATAGAAATCTTGACTGAGTATACATTTTTTCCAAAACCCGGTAGATACAAGTCATAAGCTCTACGAAATCATTCTACCGAATCTAAATACAACTGTCTAGAAATAAGTAAGTACAGTTGAAATAAACAGGAAGGTGACTCTGAAGCCTGCGAACGCAGCAGCAGGTTTACCTTGAGTCTCCTCGTCAATGAACCCGCACAGCTACTAACAATAGGTACCTGGATCTGTACACAAAAATGCGCAGAAGTGTAGTATGAGCACACCACAGCGGTGCCTATTAAGTATCAAGACTAAACTCGTTGGAGTAGTGACGAGGACTAGTCAAGACACCACTGGTCTATCAAGTAAAAGGCATAAATATAAGAATGACCGAAACATAATATCAATCTAAAGATTTTTCGATATAATTAACGGTACGATAGAATAATACAGAAGAAAACTAAGCAATTACGATCAACGGACAGCATAATAGAAATAGGCAAAGAGAATGGAAAGAATGCAAGCCAAATGTCGGGAATCACAACCCAATAAAACACTAACAACTCAGCATTGCATCAATTTATTCACATCAGACCTTAGCCAATAAACTCAATAAAGCTGGTCAAATCTTCGAGTGAAAACCTTTAAGTCGTGAGTTTATTTCGAAATCTTTAAATATATAATCATTTCGGAATAGGGAAATTTCTTCTTTGAAACATACTTTCTCTGAATGTATATTTATATATTTTTTTATAAAGAGGAATCTTTAAAGCATAGTCCCTTCAAAATACGTGGTGTTCAAATATACTTTCCCAAATACCGCTCTTTCAAATATCATTTTCTACAAGAAAAATACTTTTGAAATGTACTTTTGGACTAGAAGTCCTTCAGACATAACTTTTTCCTGGAGATAATTTCCCTTCGGCTATACTTTTCAATATATATATATGTATGTATATATTTTTCGCTCCAAATCTCCTCAATGATAAAACCACTGGAACTCAGTCCGTAACTCAGAATTTGTCATGCAATGCAGTACAGGGGGAAAGCTCTTGGAATCTCGTCCGTAGTCCCAATTTAAATATGCGATGAAGTACAGGGAGAAATCTCCCGGATCTCAGTCTGTAGTCCCAATTTAAATATGCAATGCAGTACAGGGGGAAAACTCCCGGATCTCAGTCTGTAGTCCCAATTTAAAGATGCAATGCAGTACAGGGGAAAGCTCCCGGTTCTTAGTCCGTAGTCCCTATTTAAATATGCAATGCAGCCATAGAGGAAAACAACCAAAATACGACAGAAACAACATACAGTGCCACAACAGGCGCAAAAGAAACAAAGACAGGATTCAAGGTGCGATGAGCAAATCAATATAAAGACTTGAATCACAAAAATGGTAAAAACTCACTCATAAGAAGTAGCCACTGAAAGGAATGCCAAGCACAAAAAGAACAACATAACGAGGGGAAAACAACGCAAACCTAGCAATGATTCTATATATTCAAGTTCACAACCAAAGAAACCAAATCATCCCGGCAAGGGAATCAGCTATAACCAATCTCTCTTAGACAATTAGCTTCACAGAATAAACTCAGCTTGAACCATGCTCAGTGAAAGGCAACACGAAGGAATATACCATCAACATGGGAAATCATCTAACTAAACCTAAGTAGCACTTAAGGAAGAATCAAGAAATCACAATATACGACTCACGGGCATGCTTGACACCAACGTATAGATATTTCAATTACTGCTAAACAATTATAGGGCAAGTAATACTAATCCTAGTCAATTAGGCCGTTTATGAAGATAAGGTAGTATACTAATAAAGAAGGTAAAATACTCAGTTAAGTCATGTAAGATCGAATAGCCAACGAATGGAATCCAAAAGAAAGTAATTCCAATTTAAGCAGGAAGGGGATGAAATTAACCACCAAGGATTCAAATGTAACAATGAAAACTCATTCACATGTAGCATAAGGACCTACGAATCCTAAAAGGGCAATCTATTAGCAAATAAGTCCGAGTACGCACCCCTCACCTCGCATACACGTACTACAATCAACAAAGAAGACTCAATCCTAGGGGGTAGTTTCCCCGCACAAGGTTAGGCAAGATACTAACCTCAAAGACGACAACCAGATACTCAAAAGTGAACTTCTCGAGCGAAAAGACCCGGACGCCTCAAAATCAACTAAAACAACATCCAAACACACACATAGCACATATAAGGAATGATTCCGAATAATAAAGTTTCAATCTTTACTAATTTATAAAAATCGACCCAAAAGTCGACCCCGAGGTCCGCACCTCGTAACCCGACAAATTTTACAAATTTTGATTACCCATTTCGACACGAGTTCACCCATACTAATTTTATCAAATTCCGATGTCATTTGATCTTTCAAATCACGAATTTCCTCTTAGAAGTTTTCTTTCAAAACTGACAATTTCCTCAACCCAAAACGCAAATTAAATAATAAAAACAAGAACTAATTCATGAAATATAATTAACTGTAGTGGAAGAACACTTACCCATTTGATTTGTGTGAAAAAACCCTCAAAGAATCTCCCAAAACCGAGTTCTAGAAGTTAAAATATGTTTAAAATGGTGAAACCCCAATTTTGAGTTTAAAACTGTTCTGCCCTGGTATTAAAGCATCGCGATCGCGGACACAAGGATGCGATCGCGGAGAGGAAAGTTGCTACTGGCAAAAAGGTACTATGGGATAGCGAATGAGTTGATGCGATCGCATAGAAGAGCTGTATGGTCACTGCTAAAATAGCATTGTGCGATCGCGATTGTGCAGATGCGGTCGCGAAGAAGAGGAAAATATACTCCTGCGATCGCGAACATGAGTATGCGATCGCGTAAAGTGAAGTCTTCAAGTTGTGCAATCGCAAAGTAGACCATGCGATCGCGATTAAGAAAAACTGGGCTGCCCAAATAGACACTATGCGATCGCGACTACTACTATGCGATCACATAGAAGGAAACTAGAAGGAAATTTCAACTGTTCGAAAATAAGGAAAATGGACCCGACACCCATCCGAAACACACCCGAGGCCCCCGGGACCCCGTCCAACCACACACACAAGTCATATAACCTAACACGGACTCGCTTGAGGTTTCAAAACACATAAAACAACACTAAATCAACGAATCAAACAAAAAATAAAACTTAGGAATTTTCAAAATTTCAAGTATCAAGACTCCCGTCGAAACCTATCAATTCAACCCGGATTAACGTGAAATTCTACAAAAAAATCCCAAATGACACAACAGACCTACAGCCACTCTCTGAATTCCATTCCGGGCCCGATATCAAAGTTTCACCTATCGGCTGAAAACGCCGAAATTCTAACTTTCGCCAAATTACCTCAAATCACTCTACGGACCTCCAAAACCAATTTCGGACGCACGCCTAAGTACAAAATCATCATACAAAGCTGTTGGCATTAACTAAAACTCATTCCGAGGCCGTTTACACAAAAGTCAAACCTTTAGTCAACTTTCATCACTTAAGTTTCTAAAACAAAAAATTGTTCTCCCAATTCGACTCTGGATTATCCGGTAACTGAATCTAACCATGCACGCAGGTCGATATATACAAGGTGAGGCTTCTTATGACCTTACACCCCCGGACGGAGCTTAAATTCTCTAAACGACTGGTCGGGTCGTCATAAATATCAAAGGAATCATGGGTAATGCCAAACTAAAAGAGATGATTTAGACTATTTAAATAATGTTAAAGGAAACACAAAATAACAAAAATAAAATTTAAGCAGAATATTGACGTAAAAATCAGGGAAAGTATAAAGAGACAAGGTAATCGAACACAAAACTGAAAGATTCACTAGAATTAGTAAGAAAAAGGAAAGAAAAATTTAAACCCTAGTTTTAAAGGGAAGTATGAAATCAGTAAAGAAATGTACGAAAATAAAGAAAATAAGGTAAGAATCACACGAGATAGAAACAAAATAGTGTTAGTTATCAGAAAATCAGACCTTTTATAAGTCCGATTGAAAGGGTTTGAAAACCCTAATTTGGGGTATGTAAGAATCGGAGAAGATATGAACATACTCATTACTCACAAAGATTCAGGGATGAATATAGACGATAATAACCACAGAAATCAAAGAGTTGAACCGTTTTGGTTTGATTATGGCAAGATTTTATTGTCATGTTAGGCAAGCAACTAAATAAGGTCGTAGACAAGTAGCCAGTGGTCAGGATAGAAAAATAAGGTAAGGGAATCCATGGTGGATTCCGATTTGGGGTTAGATTTGGAGAAGGTTAAGGGTGACGGCGGCTTAGGGTTCATGAATGCGAGAGACGAGAGCATATGAGGGCAGTTGTTTTGTATGAATGGCTAGGATTTGGATGGGGTTTGATTAATTAAAGAGGGGGATTAAACGGGGGCCGTTGATCTTGAGATTTCAACGGCCATGATTAAAAAATATGAGTGGGGCGGGTTGTATTATACGGCTACCGACCAGGTTGTGGAGGTTGAGCTAATGGTTTGGGCTAGGGATATTTGGGCTAGGTATTGGGTTGGTTTGGGTAGCCTAGATCTGAAATAGCTAGGAAAAGGGGGCTATTATTTAAATACCCAACTAATTAGTAAATAATTCGTGCAAAAATAATAAATAAATAAATAGTAAAAAATAATATGTATGCCTACAAATGATTAATAATAATTATTTAACACTATAAAAATATAAAAGTTATTTTCTTCATAAATAAAGTAATTATAAGTATATACGAGCTATTATTGCAAAATATGCAATTTTAACCTTTAAAATGCAAATGTAATTATAATAAATGCACCAAAAATATTTTAAACCTAGTAGGGATGTAAATTATGGAGTTAGATAATAAAATCATCATAAAATAATTTGTAACGCAATTAATGAGTATTTATCTACTAAAATATGGGAATAAATTGATTTAAAAATCTTTAAAATTATAGAAAAAAATTAGGAAAAAAACTTTTATGTATTTATAAATCCAATGATGATGCACATGAACTATTTTGAAAATATGTATGTATATTTAAAATATATGAGGGAAAAATTGGGTATCAACAACGCCGCCATGGGTAAGTTGTTTGGATCAAATAGCATGCCGCCAAGGGTATCGTGGTTGGATCAGGTTACACGCCGCAACAGTGGGATGTGGAATACAGTTCCCTATATCGGTTCTTCTGTGTTTTGTCCCTCATTTTCTGAGGAAGGTTCGTGACATCTTTTCAATTGTTTAATTAGTTACATGGGTTGAGTAGTTCCTTCCAAGGTTCGTTTTCCTTATGTATCACATTCGAGTTGGTAATTTGTTGGAACATTCTGGCATCATATGAGACCTTTGGCAGTGTTTGAGATGGCTTTATTGCATGAGCATCTTGTATTACGGGAGACGAGATTATCGGACATGGGATCAGTGCGATCGAATTTATATAATGCATATTAAA
Source organism: Nicotiana rustica (assembly GCA_005239535.1). Lineage (NCBI taxonomy): Eukaryota > Viridiplantae > Streptophyta > Magnoliopsida > Solanales > Solanaceae > Nicotiana > Nicotiana rustica. Next base: position 6,822 of record ML548701.1, on the reverse strand, counting down.
GAGCAGATATTGTTATTTAGTTCATGATGAGGTAATGGTTCTTGTAATAGGAGAGACTTAATGATTTGTTGACTCGGTAGTTGGTTATGAATTTCTGCACATCTCTTCCGTCGTGGCAGTATTACAAGAGTTGGAACAAGACTTATATGTGTCATGACGTGTGTTGTGGGCATCAGATTCGTGGAATTGTAGCTATTGTTGTCAGAGGATGTTATTAAGGTCATCTGAGTTATGCGGTGCATGGTGTCAATTCAGAAAAGGTATACAATCATGTTTAGGTACAGTGTGTAGTGATTAATAAGGTGTTCGTATGTTGAAAGCAGGCCTGATGGAGAATTCTGGATGTTGGAATTTGGCTCTAAGTCTTATTTGACTAAATAAAAGGGAGGATCTTCAGAATGGCTTAAGTTAATATGCTCAACTGGGTTGTGGTATCACGGGTATGGGCACGAGGTGTTGAACAATGATTTTGGAAAACTCCGGAGCAGTTCTTAGCACGTTCGAGGACGAACTATGTTTAAGGAGGGAGGGGAAATGTAACGATCCGACCAGTTGTTTTGAGCTCTAGCGCGTCATTCGGTAGTTTGAGGACTCGGTAGCTTCACTTCAGGTATTATGACTTGTACGTGTGGTCGAGATTGAATTTCAGGAAGTTCAGAGTTAATTTGGAAAGAAAATTCTCATTTCAGAAGCTTTAAGTTGGAGGAATTGACTAATGTTAGACTTTTAAGTAAACGACCTCAGAATCGGGATTTGAAAGTTCCAATAGGTTCATATGATGATTTCGGACATAGGCGTATATCCTGATTGGGTTATGAGTGACCCGAGAGCATTTCAGTGCTCAATATGGAAAGTTAGCGTTTCAGAAGAATTTCATAAGTTTGGGTTGAAGTGTATTTTAATGATATCGATGTCCATTTAGGATTTAGAGAGTAGGGTGTGATGACCCAAACGGTCATCTTATGTAATTTAAGCTATATCTGTGTTCTGAGGCTTCGAGAGCCTCCGTTAGTCTCACCTCGATATGCATGCGT
>ML548699.1:15388-37724 GCA_005239535.1 Nicotiana rustica | reverse complement strand
GAGGGAGATACCTTCAGTCCACGTCAGAGCTTCGAGGTATACACTGGCGTTCGTGGATCCCGGAGCTTCTTTCCTTTACCGCTTCATTGTCTTTCTCCTTATTTCCAAGACACTGTTGTATTTTCATTTTCAGACTTGTATTTAGTATTCCAGTAGCTAGTCCGTGGGATTGTGACACCCCGATTTTGGGATTGTTCGTTGTAGATGTCTTATCATTTCATTTTGAGTTTTTCTAAGATATTGTTATTATTTCTCTGTTGTGAAACAATTGAAGGGATTTGGAAGGCCCAATAAGGTTGAGAGTTGCTAGTGTGAGAAGTTTTACGTTATTTCATGTTTGTCATGTCTTTATTCTCCGCATTCTTAAAACTTCGTTATTTTTATTAAGCAAATGCTTACAGGATTTTGTTGAGAATTTGTTGAAAGTGACGAACTATCGTTTCGTTCCGTATTAAATGATTTTAAATTACGATTGCAAGTTATACGTTGGTTGGTCTAACGGGTTCAACGTTAGGCGCAGTCACGGCCCAAAGGGTGGGAATTTGGGTCGTGACATTCGCTATGAGGCTTTGTGCTTTTATAATAGTCGATGTATATTTTTATTGATTAAAGAAATATAAAAACATGTCTTTTGCTCGGAAGAAAAAAAAAGTATTGTCTTCTTTCTACTAAAATGAACTTGAAAATAACTTTTCAATTTTTTTAGAAAAGCTCTTAGATCTTCAAAAGCTATGTATTTCTTGCTAAAACTAAAAAGTTGAATATATAAAACTTGAACTAAGTTTAATTTGAATAAATTGAATGATGATTGGGGAATTTTATAGAGTACAATTTCTTCTTTATTGAGTTAGCTATATATGGGATCAATATTCATCAATTTATAAAATTTAAACCTTTTATTTTATACTCGAATATAACTTTTAGTAAGTATATTTACATATTGAGATTAGGTAATTTTACCAAATAACAAAACCAAAAAGAAAATTGCGTGTGAGATTTTAGGAAAAACAATTTAACCAAAAAAAATCTCCTAAACCTAAAAGGTATTAATTATAAAATAAATACATTTAATACTCCTAGGGAGCTCAACGCAGGGATGAAAATTTAGGCTAAACAAAAAAAATTTAACTACAAAAAAGGTCTCAGAATAAAGGTATTAACTACTCCAACACACGGAGTAGAACGAATAGGAAAAAAATTAGGAAAAAATTTATTAACTTTCCTAGACTGTTAATAATATGAGAATAATTAAATTGTTATTCCTAAATTATAGGAGAATTAATTAAATAATTATTATTAAATATTAATGAAATACTCAAATTATTATTTTATCTCATGTGAACTTTATATTAGGGTAAAAAAAACGAACGATATTTCGCTAAGGGTCTTCGTGCTTTTAATATAGTATAAATATAGATTAAAATGACATTATTCGAAATGAGATTATTTATTTAATTCAGAGTCACCACTTGAGATAATTATTATGGTGTTGCAAGTCACCGATTTACTTTAAATCCAAAATCGAGTAAATTGACTCGGTTTTAAAGTCTGCAAAACTAGAAGACCAGGTAAGGAATTCTGTTAACCGGGGAGAAGGTGTGAACATTCCCGAATTCCGTGGTTTTAACATGGTCGCTTTGATCATACATGGCTTTAATTAATTGATTATGGCGTGTTTTAGAACCTATGAGTATTTTACCTTTTATCGCTTTTAAACTATGGTCTTTATGAATTTATCTTCGAAACGGGTCACATTTGTGTACACCCATTTTATTCGGTGGTAAGAATCATGTCACGCATACGTGTACATAATTAATAACACTTTATTATTATCAAGAAAAATAGATTTTACTATAAAATTATTATTTAATTATTTTTTTAATATTTAAGACTTGAAAATTAAATAAATTTTCCTTATGAAATATATTTCTAAACCCGAACAATGTAGGAATTAATCAATTAAAATTTTACCTAATATAAATTCTTATCTTATTTGAACTATGTAATGTAACTATAATATCTTTCATGTTAAATATAAAAATACATATCTTGTTTCTTCTTTTTGAAAATATGGAAAATAAATTTATATATATACTAAGAGTTTCATGAAAATAATATTACTAATATTATAAATTTTAAAATTCGAAAACAATTAAATTGGATTCTTATGCTAATTGGTTCATTCAAACACTTTATTATTTGTTCTCAATGCTGAAGAAAATAAATTTTGTATTCAATCTCTTACAATTAGCTCATCTTTTGTTTAGTATTTTTTAAATTGTTTTTTTTTGTTGAAGAAATGTTCTACCTAATGTCTAGGACTTCTTTTCCGTTAATGTCGAGGATTTTTTCTATGAGAACCAAAGAAGGCACATGAGATTTGCTCTAACCCAAAATGTCTATCATTTATAACTTGATTACAATTATGAAAAAATCTTTTATATCCTATTGGAATTAACATAAGTAATAGGAAAATTTTACAATAGTATAGTAATATATATAGATACAAAACTAAGTAAAAACCAATTTTGCTCCTACATATACTGAAGTGGTATTGAAAACCTCCTAATCCTAAAACAGAACGGAACTTTCCTATACATATACTCCTACGTATAAAGTGAGTTGAAAGAAAGTGAAGGAAACTTTATTAGTGTAAATTGAAAGCACTTGAAATTTTAGAGTTGAAAGGAATCGAAAAATAAATATTATAAATAAAAAGAGAATAATTAAATGATTCTTCCTATAAATTATGAATTAATTAGATAATTGTTCCTAAATATTAGGAAATTAATTAAATGATATTTCTAAATATTAGAAAAATAATCAAAAAGACTATTTTACCAGAGTGAAATCTATTGTATAAGGATAAAAAAGACCAACGACATTTCGCTAAAAGCGTTCATACTTTTAATATAACTAGTCTTTATGTACGTGCGTTGCACGTAAATCTTCCATCAATTATTTATGTGACCGAACATTTCAACTGTTATCTTAAACAATACTACTCCACTTAATATAACAACTTAATGTAACAAATCAATATGCGTTTGCAGACACCATATTAATCATCACATGTTTTACGTCACTCTAAATTCTTTTACCTCATAAAAAGATTGTCAAAATAAACAGCGTGCCCTAAATATATGAATTATTAAGCAAACTAAAGGAGAACTTTTTCATCTTCCGTAAAATAAAAAAGCAAAGAGAAAATAATGTAATTAACAACATAGAGAATATTACATGAGCTTTACTATTAGAAACTAACACATACCTTGACCCTCACTCTAATGAGCCAAAAATATTTTAGTCCCACGCCATTTAAGGCTTTCTTTCTTTTTATGTGCAAGAAATATTATAAAAAAGAAAGGGGACATGCACTATAATTTTGGTTATTAATTAGATAAATAACATAGAAAGTGCAAAAGAAAGATAATTTCTCAAGTGGAGAGAATACCTTGACACATAATCATCAGTTGGTTATGTTTGAAACTTGGAACCAACTTAAGCAATAAATCTTTCAACATATCTCATAGAATTAAAGATCATATAGAAATTGTTCCCTTGAATACCTTAAAATTTGAACCAAAGGACAACCAAAAATCTATATTTTTCGTACTTTATATTTCATAAGACAATTCTTATAGATCTATGATGTCACCACAATATGAACAGGAACAAACACAAGCTTACAGGTAGTAACACCAATTATGGACGTAAATTTCGGATACAATTAGGATAAACTTTGTAGGGTCGATGTATGTGTAGTTTAAATAAAAAAAATTCCATCATTAGGTAATTTACAATTAGATCCTTAAACTATACAAATATTTAAGGGCATAAAAATCGATTAAAATTTCGAGGATATTTTAGTCGTTCAACATTTAGCATAAATCATTCGTGCTTTTATAATAATATATATATATATATATATATTTTTTTTTTTACATATATATATGAGACACCTTATGCCGTTTTAATTCATTCACTTTCACTCTCTTCTGACCCTAGACACCTAAAACTCTCTCTCAAGGTTCTCTCATGATCCAATACCCAAATAAAGGGCAAACAACACAAATCAAGTGTCGGGAATCCCGTGGCGCTAGTAAGTTTCTTGTTCTTCTTATTGTTGCTATTTTTGTGTGGTTCTAGCTCGTGTGAGAGGTTGTTTTTAGAGGTTTAAGTTCTGTAAAATACTCTCTCAAGTTTTTAATATCAAACCTAAGTGATTTCAAGTCTTCCAAAGTGATTCTAGTACCGAAAACCCCGAATGGATTGCTAGTTTCGCTTCCTTGTTCCTGTGGCAGCTTTGAAATGATATTTTGTGATGAAGTAAGGTCAAATTAGAGTTTTTCTATCTTCTTAAAAGTAAGTAACCTCTTACTCTCCATGTATTTAAGTTTATCCAAGTTGCGGCTAAGTCATTGAAGCTTGTAACTTGTGAGATATCTATCGAAAAGCTTGTTAGTAATGTTATTGGTTGGTGAACTGTTTTGGGAGGCTTACTATAATTACTATAGATGTTTTTCGGGATGTATGGTGATTTATTTAACTTGTGGGAGGTCATATAAATAGGGGATATTCTGTCTGTTTCATCGTAAAATAAGTTACGGTCGATATATAATAGTTGCGACGCTTAAACGAAACGATAATATCATTTCTCTTATTGTAGATTAAGGAGTTGTGAAATTTGCATAACTTGAGGTTGGGAAGTATATATAAGGTATGTGAGGCTATCCCTTTCCTTCTTTTACACGACTCCGATTGTACATAATGTAATGGACCAGCTTCCAAAGATACTCCGCTCTTAGAAGCTAGCAGTACTTACATTGTTTCCCTTATTATGGAACGATTGATGTCGATGTAACTTATCTTATTATTATGTTATCAATGTTTTTGGTACTTCCTGATTCTTATAATATCCATGACGAAGAGTTAGTCCTAATAACGTGTACAGAGGAAACCGATCTTACGTCACTCGGAAAGGTTCAAAATGTGATTCTAATGAGTCCATTATAAATGTGTACCTATTTTACTCTACCGAGCTGCGCTATAGTCGGACGGGTACATCACCTATTGTGCAACCACTGATCTGTTAGGTTTTATCGAGATCCATGTGGCCGGGTACGATTCTATCGAGGCTTATGATGGCCGAGTATATATTTACCGAGCCTATTACGGCTGTGTACGATATGATGATGACGCATGCCCACAAAGGCGTATGTTGTTAAGAGTATATGTATGTGTGTGTGTATGTCTATATATATATATATATATATATATATATATATCATGCATTTCATGTCTGTCACCCTCAGAGGCACTCAAATGTTACAGGTTGTATATTCTCTATCTCTGCTTACATTACTGTTCTTATTTATGCTTTCCCGCCTTACATACTCGGTACTTTATTCGTACTGAAGTCCCTTTTATATGTGGATGTTGCATGTCATGTTTCAGGCCCTGATAGACAGGTAGACACAGTCCCCCCCACCATAGTAGGCTGCCTAGTTCAGCTGTTATTGGCGAGATCCCTTCTCCAAACTTGCCGTGGTCTTGGTATGCACTTTAGTTATAGACATTATGGGTATGTCAGGGCCATGTTCCGGCATGTTGCAACACTTATATTCCTTTAGAGGCTCATAGTCAGATGTTGACTCATGTATAGTTTGGATTGCTTTGGCAACCGATTTTTGTTGTATAGTCTCTCATGACAGCTTGTTAGCTCGTACCTTATATATAGCTTCGTGACAGCCTTGTCGGCCCATGTTATGTATGTCCGTGCCATTATATATCATTGTTGGTTGTTGATATTCATGTCTACCATTTATGTTGATCCCCCCGACCCTTATAAATAATAAAAAAGGTTAGATAAAATGTACGTTGGTGCTTGACAGGTATGGCCCGGGTGCCAGTCATGACCCTCTAGTTTAGGTCGTGAAAAACTTGGTATCAGAGCAAGCCTTTCCTAGGGATTTCCTATGAGCCGTATCTGGTAGAGTCTTGATTATTGATGTGTAGCGCGCCACATTTATAGTCAAGAGGCTACATGACATCTAGGGTGTTACCTTCTTCATGAATCTTGATCGTGTGTAGAGTTGAGTCGTAAGTGTTCATATCTAATATTCACCTTGTTTTTTTCCAGTGATGCCTTCGACTAGGAAGCAAAAATTAGTAGACGACTTGATACAGCTGCATGAGAGGGTACTATTCAGGTTCCTCCAACCAGAGCATGCCTAAGTGAGGCTCAAAGTGAGATGCCATTCTCATCTACTACGTCTCCTCCAGAGGATATTAGGAGGGACCCACCACCTCCAGTTCTTCCGTCTAGAACTACAGACCACGATATGCGCAGTGCAATGCGGTTGTTGTTGACTAGATTGGTAGCTGTTCTGGCTCAGAGGCAGAATACCGGTGCCGCTGATAAACCGTTTAGTGAGAGAGTTCGTGATTTTCTTAATCTAGACCCTCTACTGTTTATCGGATCAGACCCGAGAATGATGTGCAAACTTTTATTGATCAGGTTCATCGTACACTGTGGGTTATGCAGGCTAGTGATACTGAGGCAGTAGAGTTGGCTTCTTATCAGTTACGGGATTTAGCGATTTTCTAGTATGATAGTTGGAAGATATATATAGGGGTCCGAACGCTCCACCAGCTGTGTGGAAGGAGTATTTTGAGGCCTTTCTTTGTCACTACTTGCTCGTTGAGATACGACGAGCTAGAGCTAATAAGTTCTTGAACCTTGGACAAGGTAATATGAGTGTGCGAGAGTATAGTATGCAATTTGATTCCCTAGAAAGGTATGCTCCCTATATGGTGGCATGAGCGATAAGGTGCACCTTCTCATGAATGGGTTGGGACCACATGTGAAAAATGAGTGCACGACACCCTCCTTGGTGGAGGGCATGGATATTTCACGTATTCAGGCTTATGCCCAGACATTAGAGGATCGTAAGCGTCAACAAAGGGCAAATAGGGAGCAGGATAGGGGCCAGCATGAGAGGGCGAGATTCACAGGGTATTATAGTGACTTCAGAGGTAGTATCAGGCCCTAGTCTTTGAGGAGTTTGGTGCCACAAGTAGCTAGTGATCCTCCACAGTTTTAGAGGCCTCAGTATGATCGATCAATCTATTCAGGTACAAATCAGAGTTTGCGGGCATCAGGCTCGTTATATCGTAGGAATACTAGTAAGACGAGACCCTAACACCTTGTTGTGATCAGTGCGGTAAGGCCCACTTTGGACTATGCCGTCGAGGTTCCGATGCGTGCTATTCTTGTGGATAGCCTGGCCATATTATATGGGATTGTCTTAACAAAGGAGGTGGTGGTATAACTCCTGACTAGATCTGTGTATGGTTCTTGCTCATCAGTTCGACCTCCAGCACGAGGTTTTCAACAGTCGACATGTCGTGATAGAGGTAGAGGTGGTGCTAAGTTCGAGCAGTACTCAAAATCGAACCTGTGCTCTAGTAGGTTGACAGGATCTCGAGTCGTCTCTGGATGTTGTTACATGTATATTGTCTGTGTTTTATTATGATGTATATGCGATGAATGATACAAGATCTATATTATCATAGGTTACACCCTTTGTGGCTAATAAGTTTGGCGTTGAACCTAAATTTATAAGTAAACCACTTGTGGTATCCACTCCGATAGGAGATTCTATGATTGCTAGAAGGGTATATTGAGGTTGCACAGTGATGATTTGTAGTCGTCAAACCTCGGCGAATATATTTGAGATAGAAATGGTTGATTTTGATGTGATAATGGAAATGGACGAGTTGGCCTCATGCTATGCAAATGTTGATCGTCGTACGAAGGTGGTTAGGTTTCACTCTCCTGGTGAACCCGTCATTGAATGGAAGGGGAACTTTGTTACGCCGAAAGGTAGGTTTATTTACTATCTTAAGGCAAGGAAGATGATATCAAAAGGTTACATTTATCATCTCATTCACGTTAGGGATTCAGAGGCGAAGCCGCCTACTCTATAATCAATCCTCGTGGTAAATGAATTTCAAGACGTTTTCCCAGATGAACTCCCAGGCCTTCCTTCTGAAAGGGAGATTGAGTTTAGCATTTATGTGTTTCCTGACACTCAACCGATCTCTATCCCTCCATACAGGATGGACTCGACAGAGTTGCGAGAGTTGAAGGCGCAGTTGAAGGACTTGCTGGATAAGGGCTTCATTAGGACTATCAATTTACCTTGGGGCACGCTAGTCTTGTTCGTGTGGAAGAAAGATGGATCGTTAAGGATGTGTATCAATTATTGATAGTTGAATAAGGTTACTATAAAGAATAAGTATCCACTTCTAAGGATTGATGACCTTTGATACTCCAGGCTGCCAAGTATTTCTCCAAGATTGACTTATTGTCAGGGTATCATCAGGTGAGGGTCAAGGAGAAGGATATTCCGTAGTTTGCCTCCGAACAAGATATGGGCACTTTGAGTTCTTGGTGACGTCGTTCGGGCTAACAAATGCCCGAACAACTTTTATGAATCTCATGAATAGTGTATTCAAACCCTATCTTGGCGTGTTTGAGTTCGCATTCATTGATGACATTCCGGTGTATTCTCATTCGGAGGTGGAATATGCGGGCCACCTGAGGATAGTATTGCAGACCCTTCAGGATCGTAAGTTATACGCTAAACTCTCCAAATGTGAATTTTGGTTGAACTCAGTAGCATTCCTTGGCCATGTGATATCTGAAGAGGGTATTAGTGTCGACACCCAAAAGATCAATGCAGTGAAGAATTGGCCGAGACCTATAACAATGTCACAAGTCCGCAACTTCCTGGGTCTAGCAGGATATTATAGGCGGTTTGAAGAAGGTCTTTCCTCTATATCAACACCATTGATTAAATTTAACACATAAAGATACCAAGTTCCAGTGGTCTGACGCTTGTGAACGTAGTTTTCAGGAGCTAAAGAATCGATTGACATCCAGGCCAGTGCGCACTCTCCCAGAAGGAACAAAAGTTATGTGGTATATTGTTATGCCTCAAGTATAAGTTTGGGGTGTGTATTGATGCAACGTGGGAAGGTGATTGCTTATGCATTGAGATAATTGAAGAAACATGAAAAGACTTACCCGACTCATGATTTGGAATTGGTTGCAGTAATATATGCTTTGAAGATATGGTTGCACTACTTATATGGCATCCATGTTGGCATCTACACAGGTCACTAGAGTTTATAATACATCTTCAAGCAGAAGGAGTTGATTTTAAAGTAGCCTAGGTGCTTGAATTACTAAAGACTACGATGTCAATATATTGTACCATCCTAGTAAAGCCAATGTTGTGGCAGATGCTCTCAGCCGTTAGTCAATGTGAATCTTAGTACATATTGAGGCAGGTAGACAAGGGTTGACTAAAGAACTTCATCAGCTGGCCAATATGAGAATCAGATTGTTATACTCTGACGACGGAGGTGTTACTATACATAATACAGCAGAATCATCTTTGGCAGCCGAGGTAAAAACAAAACAATATGAAGATCCTACCTTAGTACAATTGAGAGAGGGCATTCAACAACATGAGATTACAACTTTCGATATCAGAGGAGATAGGGCACTAAGATACCAGGGCCGATTATGTGTGCCTAATGTGGCAGGGTTGCAAGATAAGATTATGATTGAGACTCATTAGTCCTGATATTCCATCCATCCCGACTTGGCAAAGATGTATCATGACGTTAAGGAGCTGTATTGGTGAGATAACATGAAGAAGTCTAATGCAGAATTTGTAGCTCGATGTCATAATTGTCAACAAGTAAAGATCGAGCATCAGAAACCCTTTGGATTGATTCAGAATATATAGATTCCAACCTAGAAATGGGAGGTGATCAATATGGACTTCATTATTGGATTACCTCGCTCTTATCATAAGTTTGACTCCATCTGGGTGATAGTTGATCGACTTACAAAATTTGTCCATTTTCTGCCAGTTAAGACAACTTACATGGCTGGAGATTATGCGAGGTTGATATCAAGGAGATTGCTAGGAATCTGCTAGTAGCTATTATATCAGACCGAGGATCTCAATTTAGGGATAACTTGGTATTTTCAGAAGGGTTTAGGCACACAAGTGAATCTCAGCACTGCATTCCATCCATAGACTGACAGACAGGTTGAACGTACCATCCAGACACTCGAAGATATGCTATGAACATGTGTTCAAGATTTCAAGGGGAATTGGGATGTCCATATTCCACTAATAGAATTCACCTACAATAATAGCTACCATTCCAGTACTAAAATGGCCCTGTACGAGATGAGATGTAGATCAACAATTGGATGGTTCGAAGTTGCCAAATTTGATTCACCAAGCCATTGAGAAGGTGAAAGTGATACAAGAACGACTGAAGACGGCGCAAAGCAGGCAAAAGTCTTATTCCGATGTCTGACGTCGTGATCTGGAGTTTAAGGTTTGCGATTGGGTTTTCCTGAGGATATCACCGGTGAAGGGTGTTATGCATTTTTGGAAGAAGGGTAAGCTGAGTCCGCGGTATATCGGGTTGTATAAGATTCTTCGACAAATTGGACAGGTTGCTTATGAGTTAGAATTACCATCTGCATTGGAATTTTTCCGCCCAACATTCCATGTATCTATGTTGAGGAAATGCATTGGAGACCCTTCTCGGGTCGTCCCTATAAAAAATGTACAAGTTACGGAGGATCTATCATATGAATAAGTGTCGGTGGCTATATTAGATGGACAAGTCCTCAAGTTGAGAACAACAAATGTAGCTTCCGTCAAGGTGTTGTGGAGGAACAAGAACACATAAGAAATGACATGGGAAGTAGAAGAGGAGATGAAGTCTAAATACCCTTACCTATTCCAAATTGAAGATAACAAGGATGCCGGGGGAACGCAGAACGAAATAGAAGCTGAAACGATTCTATGAGGTAAGCAATAACTTGAGAATACACTTTCTTAGTACAAAATGGTGATATGTAGATAATGTAAATATCCATAATGCTTTGTTGTGACGACTCGACCGGTCGTTTTGAGCATTTCTATCCTGTTCGACTATTTGAAGTCTTGAGTTGTATTGTTTTATGTAGTGTGACTTGTGTGAATCATCGGTTTTGGTTTTCAGATTAATCGGGATTGATTTGGAAGGATGATTCTCAACTAGAAAGTTTTAAATTGGAAGAGTTGACCAAGTTTGACTTTTCGTGAATTTGACCCCGGAACAGATTTTTGATGGTTCTGATAGGTCCGAATGGTGATTTTGTAATCGGGCGTATGCTCTGATTTGCATTTGGATGTTTCTAGAAGGTTTCGGCACAAATTGGCTAAAATTGGAAATTTGAAGGTTTGGTAAGTTCATAAGTTTGACCGTAAGTTGACTTTGAGGATATCTGATTCGGATTGTGGTTCTGGGAATTGTAATAGCTTCGTTCTGTCATTTGGGACTTGTGTGAAAAATTTGGGTTCATTCGGGTTGATTTGATATGTTTCGGTGCGGGTTGAAATTGAAAGTTCAAAGTTATTAGATTTTGATTTGAGGTGTGAATCATCCGTCTTGATATTGTTATGTGTGATTTGAGGCCTCGAGTAGGTCCGTATTATGTTATTGGACTTGTTGTTATACTTGGTCGGGGTCCCGAGGGGCTCGGGTATGTTTCAGATGAGGTTCAGATCATTTTAGATCATTTTTGTTAAGGCTGGGCAGATCTTTTTAGTGTGGTCGCACCTGCGGACAATTGGGTGCAGATGCGATGGCCGCAGGTGGGTGGATATTGATCGAAGAAGCGAAAGGAGCGCAAATGCGGACCCTTGGATCGCACATGCGATTGCGTAGAAGCGGAAGAAGTTCTGCAGGTGCGAGGGCTGGTTGTTGAGTGTGGATCCGCAGATGCGGGAATTGGCTCGCATTTGCGAGGCCGCAAGAGCGAAAATCTATACGCAAATGCAAAGAGGCATGGACAGAAGTTAAAATCGTGGGTTTTGGGGTTATTCTCATTTTTGGATTTTGGAGCTCGGTTTGGGCGACTTTAGAGTGAAATTTTCAACACGACTTGCGATAAGTATTCTTGACTCACTTGTGATCGTATTTCATGAATTAATCTTCGTTTCGACATTGGATCATTGATTTTTAAAGAGAAAGCGAAGGAATTGTCTATAGTTTCATAAAATGAATTTTTGAGATTTGAATGTCGATCAGGGACGGATTTGAGTGAAACTATTATGGTTGGACTCTTAATTGAATGGGTTATCGGATTTTGTAAGTTTTGTCGGGTTCCGAGGTGCGGGCTCGGGTTGGAATTTTGGCCGCTTTTGGGCATTTGATTAAAGATTTGACCTTTATTGATTTGGTTTGTTTCCTTTGTCATTATTTGATGTATTTTGAGTTGCTTCGGCTAGTTTTGAGTCGCTCGGAGGACGATACGCGTGATATGGAATTTTTGGAGCATCACTTGGCTTGCTCGCTATTGGAAATGGCTCGTTCGAGATAAGTGACACTTCTAAACTTAGTGCTGAGAGTATGAAAATCCGAATTACGTGTTACGTGATTAGTGTTGAGGTGAAGCAAATGCTAGCTGACGGGCGTGTGGGCGTACACCGTGTAAGTTGTGACTCCGTTATTTCTTTGGTACTGTGTAGTTACCTGATCTTACTTGTGACTATAAGATTCCTACTTACATGAGCTATTGAGTTGTGATACATGTTAGAAACCATGCCTAGGCTACATGCTTATCCTATTGGGACCACTGAGGTCACTGTTGCTAGTGAGCTATCTGCTTCATTGCTCTAGATACTCAGTCATACACATTCATATTCATATCATATCTTCATATCTGTTATCAATTATTGATCCATCATATTATCATTTTGGGCTAGTTTCATGTCATTGTGAGCCTGAGAGATTGGAGAGTTTGATGACTGAGCAATCTTGAGGGCCTAAGTGAGAGTGATATTATGGGATCAGGCTGCATGCCATAGTATGTTATATTGATTACATTTTATGGGATTGGGCTGCATGCCACAACGATATAGCGCTTGGGCGGAAGGATCCCCCCGGAGTCTGCACCCCCCCAGTGAATGCAGTTGATTATATATATATATATATATGGCTATATGTGGATCCGGCTGCGCGCCGCAACAAGTATTGTACAGTGCTGAGTGATTGAGTGTGCTGAGTATTGAGCATTGTGAGAGAGAAAGCGAGACAGTGAGATCAAGTACTCTGAGAGTGTGAGTACACGAGTTCATCACTGAGATGCATTGCATTTGACATGCGTACTTGAGATACATGCATAGAGATACATTTTCTTCTGCTACCCGATTTTGGTGACATTTACGATTACCTGTATCTTGACATGTAGGCATAGAGATGTATTTTCCTCATGCTATATGAAAATGAAACATCTTATTTATTGTTGAAAGGACTTATGGAAAAAATCACAGTTTTCAAACTTACTCATATTTTGCATTTTCGGTAAAAGATTTGTTTTTTTACTGAGATACTGGAAAAACATGCTTGTTTTTCTATAACTGTGAATGAGATGAGAATTTTATTTCTGAGATACTTCTTTTATTACTTGTACTATATTTTTATGAACTGTTGTTGGCTATTTTTGTTGGACCCGACCTCTGTTCTAGCTCGTCACTACTTTCAACCTAACGTTAGGTTTGTTTCTTACTGAGTACATGGGATCGGTTATACTCATACTACACTTTTGCACCTTGCGTGCATATGTTGCCTGCTGATGTTGTTGTGTTCGATGTGAGCTGGATTTGAAGATGTACATGCGTTCCAGTTATAACTGCCTCTTTTTATGGTAGCCTTAGATTCATAAAACTTTGTTTATGTACTTTTCGAACATATGATGTATTTAATTCATACCAACTTTGTAAACTGTATTTGGGGTCGTGACAAGTTGGTATCATAACTCTAGGTTCATAGGTTCTATAAGTCATGAGCAAGTGTCTAGTAAAGTCTTGCGGATCGGTATGATGACGTCCATTCCTATCTTGGAGAGGCTACAAGACATTTAGGATATACTTTCCATCTTTCTTTCCTTATCTGCGGCATTGATTCAGCTTGAAGCGTAACTCTTTGAATTCCTTCCACGCATTCATATGTGCACATGAGCGCTCGGTATCAGCTGTGCATCGACGACTTGTGATTCCATTATTGAGGTGCGAGATGTGATTTTGGCGTGCTAATGATGGGCCAACCTGGAGGACTTGAGGCCGTGTTTTTACTGTAGCTTGAGCACAAAGATTTCGATTGTATGAGCACGTGTTTTTGGGACTTATATGTTTGGTGGTGTCCCTATTAGTGGCATTTGTGATTGGATGACCATGTGGTGAGTATGATGTGACTGCGAGATGTGTCCAGAATGCTCAAATGTGTTGAGAAAAGTTTACTTGAGATGTAGAAAAGACTATTGGGTGTTTGGTTTCTGTCTTGATGCGACGTATGGTTCCGAGTTATGAGTGTATTGAAGGATATTTGCTATTGCTTAATGCCATAACGAACTTGGTTCTCGTGTCTTATTATTGAGATCAAACTCAGGAAGATTAAGAGATTGCGTAGTAATTGTGGTAGTGAAAGGGTATAAAGAGATGTCAGATTGAGGCTAAGCATGTGGGTTACCTCTTGCAGGGTGTCCGGAGGTTGTGTGATCCCTATGTTGTTTTGTAGAGAGTTCCTTTTTTCCAGTGAATTATATGTGTTGCAATTAGAGTTTGGATCGCTTGTGGGAGTTAGCTTGGCTGTTACTAGGGTGAATGCGAGATTCGTAGATGATTTGAGGTACTATGTGGGTTTTGTATGTGATCTTATGAAGGATTTAGTTGAATTTCATTACGATATTGTGGCAACAATAGAGTATGGGAATTTTGAGTTATTATGTGTTTTGGTCTATGGATTTGAGCCAAGTGGGGGAGAGTCTGCTATCTATGAGTTGCTTGCATGATTATGTGTTGTATCAGTTTCAGTATGAGGCATACTTGTGAATCAGGTATGACTATAGAGGTTGAGATCGAGGATGATTCGAGTAAAGGAATTTATGGATACAGTTTGTATTACTGTCACGCCCCAAAATCGAGGGACACGACCGGCGCCTGACCGGGTAGCCCCAGTCAAGCGGACCTGGATTCCTTTTCCCATCTCACGTTTACCCCGTGATCCCAATGTACATTACTCAATTAAAATTTAAACACATTCTTACAACCTGGAATTAAATCATAGGTTTCTGTCATTACCCACAGGTGGTACAGTACTTACAGAATATATATAACACACAGTTTTACTTTACGTGGTCTACAAGTTATACTGCCAAAATACATATGTACATAACCCACATTTCCTGTCTACGGATCCTCTAAGCGTACGAAGGAGTTATATAATATTTGCCGGTAATAAGGCTCTAGCTATACCTTACACAAATACCAAAATGAAAATCCGGAAAAAGAGATGGCATGACCCACACGGGGCCCGAGAGGGAAAGGGGCTCACCCAAACATCGGATGGAACGTAGAGGAGGCACTACTGTCGGTGGGCTGGAGTACCTGCTATAGAACCACCTACAATCTTCACAAGAATGTAGCGCCCCCAGCAAAAGGGACGTCAGTACATTTGAATTACGTTAGTATGTATGAACAAACTTTATCCCAAGTACAATCAACCAATACACAGATAAGAAAAAAGGACAGTAATGGGACCAACAATCAATGCACACGGAAAGAGCCAATCAAAGTCAACAATTTTACAATCTCTCATTTTCCCCTTCCAACACCACCATATTCACAAGTTTCATCAATTTCATATCAATAGTGATAACGATCACTTTCCCACCCTTATTACCTCGGCCACCTTATCACCACAACCCACACGTTATTACTTCGTGTTGCGGCGCGCAACCCGACCCCGCCTGACAATTCATATTTCATAACAACAATGCCAACAATTTCATCACAAGGCCTTCCTTTCAAGAATCACAATTTCAACATTTATCATTCCATTCAATTGGGCTCAAAACACCCCAAACTTTCATCAAGCAGCAATTTATGTACAAGGTGTTGCCATAACCGTTCAACTTATTAACAATGCTTCATATCAATAAATTTAAACAATTACCATCTTTGCACATAATAAAGTGGGCATGCCAAATCACAACTCAAAATCTCATCTAACACAGTGGGGTAGAAAATCAACTAGACAATCAATTCACATATTTCCATATAAGTACACATTCCGTATGCTTACCACAACAAGAGGGATTTTACAAGGATTAAAGTTAGCCATACATACCTTGTGTCAAATTTCCCCCTTTTTAATTTCTAACACAAATCACCGGACCATCAAGCAACGTCAATTTAATTCATAAGGCAGCACATTCGTCTTAGAATTGGGAATCATGAACACAATTCGAACTTGCTTAGGCATTTTATCGGATGCTATATGACCCCCTTAAATTTCTAACCCCTTCCATGTGTATATTTACCCTAACCCACTCCCTTTTACTAAATTATGACAATAAATGGTCATGCATTCAAGGTCTCACTTTTATTCTCAAGAACCAACTTATGTGTGTTTTATTCTTAGCTAAATTCTGNGGGTCGGGTATAAAAATTTAGAAAATTAAAAGACCGTGTCGAATATGCGGTCAGGAATGCGATCGCATTCCTGACATGCGGTCTGCAGATTGGACCGCAGAATGGCCCCCAGGTGGGCCAAAATTTGAAAACATTCTGCCAGTGTATGCGACCACTGTGCGGTTTGCATACACGTTATGCGATCGCATTGTGCGTCGCATAACACCCCTCCCCAAAACTCAAAGGCAATAATGCGACAGCTATGCGGTCCGCAGAACCGAAATGCGATCGCAGATTGGACCGCATAGCAGTTGGGCAGTGATCTGCCCGTGTATGCGACCACTATGCGGTCCGCATACACGTTATGCGATTGCATAGTGAGTCGCATAACACCCAAATTTTTGGAAAAATTAAGTTCTTTCAAATCCCGGGGTACTTTTACACAATCAAGGTCCGTTTTAAGAATCTCCACAGATATAACAACTCGGGGACTTATTCGGGAATTATTTTAAACAAGAAATTTTACGGGTCTTTACAATTACACTCTACAAATATATGGGAATCATAAAATAATAGAGTGGTTATTCGTGAAGGATGTAGTGTGCATGGAGTAGGAATTTGCTCGGTTGCTTAGGAATGTGGGTTACTTCTTAGGGTGTTGGTGTGCTATTGGGGCACATGTCATTCGGTCTATTTAGTTAGTTGAATTGAGATTGGAGTAGATTATATAAATCTTCAGAAAGCTTCTAATGGAATCAAGATTTATATGTAGCAATTGGGAATTTTCAGGATTTGTATATGGCTAGAAACTGAGATTTGCATTGGATGGTGTCGAGACTTGTGTAATTTCTACATCATTATGGATTCTATATTTCAGCATTTAGGAAGGTGAAGGAAACCACTTTAGATTCGCAGAAGGTCTCTTCAGAGTAGGGTATCTTGGTTGTGGTACTTTTGGGATACTAGAGAGAGGATTCAACGGCTTATGGGCCTTAGGACGGGGTGGTTTTATGCTAGAGTTTGTGGGGTGAATTTTGGTTAAGGATCGTGGTGTTACAGCAAGGAAAAGTATCAATTTGAAGGCAATTTGGAAAGAACTCGGGGAATTAAGACAGCCTGATAGTAGGTTGGATCATCAAAGTAATGGATATAATCGGTTCTTTGGGTGCTTATGATTTGGTGGGTTTCTATAGGTGCTTCGTGGCAATGCTCTTGGGTTTTGGTGACTTGCATGGCTTGGTTGAGTTAGAGAGATTTAGTTCTGATGGCTTGATTATGTGCAAATGGGTTTCGAAGAGTTCTCGAGGGTTACTACCACGATTCGAGGTGTATATTTCCTACCGGTGTGTACATGTTATGCATTGTGATTTTCTCCGGGGTGAGATCAAATAGAATGTTCCTGGATAACTGAGTATGTAGTTTTCTTGTGACTCAGAATTGATTATAAGATTCTCGTGCTATTCTTGTGGTGTTATGATTGGTGTAGTGGGTTGTGGGGGATTGAGATTTGCACGTGCAAGGTCATGGTTCAGCTTGGAAGGGAGGGTCATGAATTCTTAGGCAACATGGATGGTTTTAGATGACTAGGTGAGTGATATTACTATTTCGTATTGCTTGAGTGGAGTGTACATTTCAAAAGGTGCATTGTGTTTTGATTTGCGGATGCTTCATTGGTATTGCGATATTCTCCTAGTTGATCGACTGTTGATATTTATATATTTCTATATGGAACAGAAGAATTAGAGAAGTATTCCTCATGGGATGATCATTCATGAGAGATTTGTTAGGCATTCAGGTGGTGGAGTCGGGATCAGATAAGGTGATTCGTGTGTTTAGCGATTTAGAGACCGGGAGTTCCCAAAAACAAATTGTTTCGTGGTTGTGGACTGTGAAGTTGTGGCTGGAGCTAGCCAGATGATAGTAAGTGCTATGATTCAGTCATTGTGGACCTTTAGAGGGTTATTTATATATTTATGGGTGATTGAAGCTGATTTGGGGTTCATTGATAAGCCCAATAAGTATGTGTATTCTACATCGAGTCAGCTGGTCGACTCCGTACTGCTATTATTGAGGGATGTGCCATTCAGTTGGTGTTGAGCTTATTCGTGTTCTGATATGTTCTATGAGTTACTCTTCTAGGCAATGAGGGGTTGTGAATCGTTGGTTTTATGCACCATTCGATTGGTGTCGAGCTTATTCGTGTTCTGATATGTTCTGTGAGTTACTCTTCTATGCTACGAGAGGTTTTGATTCGTTGGTTGTATGCACACATGGTGCAGTTCTATTGGGGCCTTATAGCGGAATTTGCTTGAGATGGGTATTTGGGTGATGCATGATTGATTGCATTTTGTCATTTGCTTATCCGTGGTTATGGTCATGAACCTTGGGAACTTGATGTCGCATTGTGCGTGGTTATTAATTTTGAGCATGGTGGCTCGAGGTATCCCATATTGTCCAGTGTTTGGATGGGGTCGCGCATTGCGGCAGAGTTACGTTGAGATATGATCCTTTGTGCTAGATTCGTGTGTTATGGTTCTACGATGTGTGATGGCTTCTTAGTATTGCATTGTGGTGTACTCGTTGAGATTTCGGGACGATTCTCTTATTTGGGCCATTTTCATGATTGAGTACATTTGGATTGTTGCTTATTGGTGCATGGATTGCATGATTTGTGGCTCTGGGTAGTATTGGTGTTGCGTGTCAGTAGAGTAGTTGGTATTTGATAAGATGAAGTTGTCGGATCTAGGATGGGCAGTATCGTATTTGATTGCGATATATTTGGAAGGATAAAATCGGCAGTCGACTTAGAAATTGGTTATAGTTCTTGTTGAAGGAGAGGGAGCTCCATGACTTGTTGGTTCGATGAATGGTTATGAGTTTCCACGTGTTTCTTCCATCATCGGCAGTGAACGAAGGTTCTAGAACGAGGTTTTGTTGGATATGAGGTTTATTACCGGAGTTGGGTTGTTTTGGGCAGCTATCGTGATTGGAGATTTTGCTATGAGTATTTTGAGTTATGCTGTATATCATGTGATTACATATTAGATTATGTATATGGCTTGATACAACTTGTTCAGGCTTATAAAGTGTGTAGATGCGAGATCTTGATCTTATAGAAAATTTCGGATGTTGGAAATTGGATTCTAAGGCTTATGGGCTAGGTTGAATTAAGAAATTTCAAGTATGTGGTGTTATCTGACCTATATGGGATAGGGTGATGTGGGATCACCCCCGGGTATGTGCATGGTAAGGTTACACGGTGATTTGATGGTTCTTGGAACAACTCTTGGCACGTTCGAGGACGAACACATGTTTAAGTGGGGGAGGATGTGACGACTCGACCGATCATTTTGAGAATTTCCACCCCGTTCGGCTATTTGAAGTCTTGATAGCATCGTTTTATGTATTGTGATTTGTGTGAATCTTGGTATTGGTTTTAAGGTTAATCAGGACTGATTTGGAAGGATGATTCTAAACTAGAAAGCTTTAAATTGGAAGAGTTGACCAAGTTTGACTTTTTATGAACTTGACCCCTAAACGAAGTTTTGATGGTTTCGATAGGTCCGGATGGTGATTTTGGACTCGGGCGTATGCTTGGATTTTCATTTAAATGTTTCTAAAAGGTTTCGACACAAATTGACGAAAATTGGAAATTTGAGCGTTTGAAAAGTTCATAAGTTTGACCGAAAGTTGACTTTGAGGATATCAAATTTGGATTGTGGTTATGGGAATTGGAATAGCTTCGTTATTTCATTTGGTACTTGTGTGAAAAATTTGGGTTCATTTCGGGATGATTTGATATGTTTCGCCGCGAGTTTTGGAAATTGAAAGTTCAAAGTTCGATTTGAGGTGCGAATCGACGTCTTGATGTTGTTATGTGTGATTTGTGGCCTCTATTAGGTCTGTGTTATGTTATTTGACTTGTTGGTATACTTGTCCGGGGTCCTGAGGGGCTCAGGTATGTTTCGAATGAGGTTCGTATCGTTTCAGATCATTTTTGTTAAGGCTGGGCAGGTCTGTTCTGGTGTAATCGCACCTGCGGACCACTAGGCGTTGAGTGTGGATCCACATATGCGGGAATTGGCTCGCAAATACGAGGCCACAGGAGCGGAAACTTTTACGCAAATGCGAAGAGGCCTGGAAAGAAGTTAAAATCGTGGGTTTTGAGGTTATTCTCATTTTCCGATTTTGTAGCTCGGTTTGGGCGACTTCAGAGAGAAATTTTCCACACGACTTGGGGTAAGTATTCTTGACTCACTTGTGATCATATTTCATGAATTAATCTTTTTTTTTTCGGCATTGGATTATTGATTTTTAAAGAGAAATCGAAGGAATTGTCTACAGTTTTATAAAACAAAATTTTGAGATTTGAATGTCGATTTGGAGCCGGATTTGAGTGAAACTAGTATGGTTGGACTCGTAATTGAATGGATTGTCGGATTTTGTAAGTTTTGTGGGTTTCGAGGTGCGGTTCTGGGTTTAGCTTTTGGATGAGTTTAGGCTTTTGATTAAAGATTCGACCTTTATCGATTGGGTTTGTTTCCTTTGGCATTATTTGATGTATTTGAGTTGCTTTGGCTAGTTTTGAGCCGTTCAGAGGTCGGTACGTGCGAGATGGCATGTTTGGAGCATCACTTGGCTTGCTTGGTATTGACAATGACTCGTTCAAGGTAAGTGACACTTCTAAACTTAATGCTGAGGGTATAAAAACCCAAATTATGTGTTATGTGATTAGTGTTGAGGTGACACACATTCTAGGTGACTGGCGTGTGGGCGTACACTGTGTAAAGTTGTGACTCCGTTATTTCTATGGTACTGTATAGTTATTTGATCTTGTTTGTGACCATGAGATTCCTACGTACTTGAGCTATTGAGCTGTGATACATGTTAGAAACCATGCCTAGGATACATGCTTATCCTGTTGGGACCACTGAGGTCACTGTTGCTATTGAGCTATCTGCTTCATTGCTTTACATACTCAGTCATACTCATATCATATCTCAGTATCTGTTATCAATTATTGATCCATCATATTATCATTTTTGGCTAGTTTCATGTTATTGTGAGCCCAAGACTGGAGAGTTTGATGACTGAGCGAGGCCAAGGGCCTGAGTGAGAGTGATATTATGGGATCAGGTTGCACGCCACAATATGTTAATTGATTACATTTTATGGGATTGGGATGCACGCCGCGACGATATAGCACTTGGGTTGAAGGAGCCCCCCAGAGTCTGCACANTATATATATATATATATGTGTGTGTGTGTGTGTGTGCTTCTGTGTGGATGAGGTTGTTGTTGCTATTGAGCTCTCTGCTTCATTGCTTTACATACTTAGTCATACACATATCATATCTCAGTCTCTGTTATCAATTATTGATCCATCATATTATCATTTTAGGCTAGTTTCATGTCATTGTGAGCCCGAGAGACTGGAGAATTTGATGACTGAGCGAGGGCGAGGGCCTGAGTGAGAGTGATATTATGGGATCGGGCTGCACGCCACAATATGTTAAATTGATTACATTTTATGGGATCGGATTGCACGCCGTAGCGATATAACACTTGGGTTGAAGGAGCCCCTCCAGAGTCTGCACACAACCCCAGTGAGCGCAGTTGATTATATATATATATATATATATATTGGTCAGGTTGCATGCCGCAACATGGCTTATGCCTATATATATGTGGATCGGGTTACACACCGCAACAAGCCTTATGGATATATATATATATATATATATATATATATATATATATATATATATATATATATA
>ML548699.1:0-14620 GCA_005239535.1 Nicotiana rustica | reverse complement strand
CCACATCAGGTATTGTACGATGCTGAGTGATTGAGTGTGCTGAGTATTGAGCATGGTGAGAGAGAATGCGAGACAGTGAGATTGAGTACTCTGAGAGTGCAAGTACACGAATTCATCACTAAGATGCATTTCATTTGACATGCGTACTTGAGTTACATGCATAGAGATACATTTCCTTTTGCTACCCGATTTTGGTGTCATTTATGATTTTACCTGTATCTTGACATGTAGGCATAGAGATGTGTTTTCCTCATGCTATCTGAAAATGAAACATCTTATTTATTGTTGAAAGGATTTTTGGAAAAAATCACAGTTTTCAAACTCACTCATATTTTTGGCAATTTTGGTAAAAGATTTCGGTTTTCACTGAGATACTTGAAAAGCATGCCTATATTTTTGGAACTGTGAACGAGCTGAGCATTTTATTTGTGAGATACTTCTTTTATTACTTGTACTATGTTTGTATGAACTGTTGTTGGCTATTGGTGTTGGACCAGACCTCTGTTCTAGCTCGACACTACATTCAACCTAATGTTAGGTTTGTTTCTTACTGAGTACATGGGGTCGGTTATACTCATACTACACTTCTGCACCTTGCGTGCATATGTTGGCTTCTGATGTTGTTTTGTTCGATGGAAGATGGATTTGAAGATGTACATACGTTCCAGTTATAACTGCCTTTTGTTCATGGTAGCCTTAGATTCATAAAACTCTGTTTATGTACTTTTCAAACAATTGATGTATTTAATTCATACATGCTTTGTAAATTGTATTCTTAGAAGCTCATGATTTGTACTACCAATCCTTGGGAAGTGTATGAGATTCAAATAATTGCTTTTATTTAATTATCTTATTAATATTATTAGAAGTGGATAGTTGTTAGTTGGCTTACCTAGCGGGTTGGGTTAGGTGCCATCACGACTATGGATTTGGGGTCGTGACATTTGTATAGCCTTGCGAGGCCATAGGTTGGGTTTAACTGCTTGCAAGTTTGTCTAGTGTCCATTTTATAGTGGAAACTCGGCCGGAAATTTCCGTCGGAATCCATGATGAGTTAGACTCCCCATAAACCCTTACATTCGAGGACGAATGTTCCTAAGGGGGGAGGGTGTTACAACCCATATTCGCGTACGTTAGATCACATCGCAAGCTAGTCGATGTAAATCGAAGAAGAGGTTATCTTTGGGATGATAAGAAGTTAATCCTATTGGTCTTAAGTGATACAAGGGTGTATAAGATTGGTTAATAAGTATTAGAAGTTAAACTAATCAAGGATGTTGTAACTCGTATTTTCGGGTAAAACTAGAGGTGCTTAATATTCTCAGGAGGTCGTGTTTTAAGGTATTTGAATTATATAATATTCGTATCATAAGTCTTGAAGTCCAATGATTTATGAAACAAAAGTCGACAAAAGTTGTCGTAACCTACGTTCATAATTTAACCTAAACTTTAGGTCAATTGTTACTAAGATTTTCTCAAAATTTACTTAGAATTACGGGGTGATATATCAGACAATTATGGGTTTATATATACACCAAATGGATGATCTATGATCTAGTTTCCAACGCATTAAACCGTTCATCGATACGACATCGGAGTAGAGAGATATTTGCATTTTCGCGAGACTGCGCAAGTAGCTGTCCACAAAGGCAATTGAGATATATTGATATATATGAGACACCTTAAGACCATTTAAATTCATTCTTATTCACTCTCTTCAGACCCTAGACACCTAAAAGCTCTCTCTCAAGGTTCTCTCATGATCCAAGACCCAAACAAAGGGCAAACAACATAAATCAAGTGTCGGGAATCCCGTGGCGCTAGTAAGTTTCTTGTTCTTCTTGTTTTTGCTGATTTTTGTATGATTCCAGATCATGTGGGAGGTTGTTTTAAGAGGTTTAATTTCTTTAGAATACCCTCTCAAGTTTTAGATTCTAGTGCCGAAAACCCCGAATTGATTGCTAGTTTCGCTTCCTTGTTCTTGTGGAAGCATTGTAAGGATATTTCGTGGTGAAGTAAGGTCAAATTGGAGTTGTTATATCTTTTTAAAGGTAAGTAACCTATTACCCTACATGTATTTAAGATTATTCAAGTTGCGACTAAATTGTTGAAGCTAGAACTAGTGAGATATCTATCGAAAGGCTTGTTAGTAATGTTGTTGGTTGGTAGACTATTTTGGAAGGCTTAATATGATTCGTATAGATATTTTGTTTGGGATGTTTGGCGATTGTGTTAACTTGTGGAAATTCATAAAAAATAGGGGAGGTGCTGTCTGTTTCATCATAAATAGGTTACGGTCGATTTATAATTGTTACGACGCTTAAACGATAACGACATTTCTCTTATAGCCGACTAAGGAGTCGTGACATTTGCATAACTTGAGATTGGGCAGTATATACAAGGTATGTGAGGCTATCTGTTTCCTTCTTTTGCATAACTCTGATTGTACATAATGTAATGAACGAGCTTCCAAAGATACTCCACTCTTAGAAGCTAGCAGTACTTACATTGTTTCCCTTCTTATGGAACGATTGATGTCGATGTAACTTATCTTATTCTTATGTTATCAATGTTGTTGGTACTTCTTGATTCTTATAAGATCCATGACGAAGAGTTAGTCCTAATAATGTGTCCAGAGGTTACCGACCTTACGTCACTCCGAAAGATTCAGAATGTGATTCCAATGAGTTCAACATGCATTATATATGCACTATAGTCAGCCAGGTACGACACCTATTATGCAACCACTGATCAGTTGGGTTTTACTGAGGTCCATGTGGTTGGGTACTATTCTACAGATCCATATGATAGCCGGGTACGTTTTTACCGAGCCATATGATGGCCGGGTACATTTTTACCAAGCCTAGAATGGCCGTGTCAATTGATGGTGATAATGCCCACGAAGGCAGGATGATAATGCCCACGCAGGCAGGATGATAATGCCCCCGAACCTGGGCCTGGACGTAACACGACACCCGGTGCCTGACTATATGTGACCGAGTGAACCAACTGGCCGACTGACTCAACATGTGATATCATAACATACTGAATGCGGATGATAAACTAACACATACTAATATACTGAAAGTCTGACTGTATGAATCAATGTGCGGAAACACTAGCATAAGTATGCAACATATCTGTAGTCAACATTTCTTAACATGAAAAGCATGCGACTCTGTCTAATTGTTACTCTAGTATGTGAAGCCTCTAATGAAGTACTAAAAACACCGAGTGTCTGTAAATACTGAAAGACAATAAAGAAATGATAATGCCCCGAAAGAATTGGGGCTCACCCAATAGCAGGTACGAGAATCCTATCGCTCTTAATCGTCAACTTGTAAATCATTACCTGCATCGTGAGATGCAGGACCCGGAAAAAAGGACATTAGTACATTTGAATTGCACTGGTATGTAAAGCAGCTGAAAGAAAGAACTATAAATAATGAAACTGATAATATATAACTGAACTAAACATATGAAGTAAGGTTATGAATACTCCCTCTTTTGAATGATGAACCACCTGTTTATCTAAATAAATAAACTACGGCCTCGAGCCCAAGTATATGTATACATAACTGCGGCCTCAGGCCCAAAGATGCATAAAGCATAAACTGCAGCCTCAGGCCCAAATACAAGTGTTCAACATTCAGGAATTTAGAATCAGGAACTAAGAATCATACTACAATACGTAAAGCTGAAATACTGAATTACATGATAGTGAGATGTTGAATAGGATTAGACTAAGACATGTATTCATAATAAATTGACTTATCATAACTGAAACTCATATGATATTAAAAGATTATGAAACTATTCCATCTAGAGAATAAAAGTTCTACAACTATTAATGGAACTAAGGCGTAATTACTTTATGAGAAAACTCGTAACAGTCATAAAGAATAGAACGTAGGGAGAATCATAAATATTGCCAAACGCAAAGAGATTTAGCCTCACATACCTTAACTCTGGCCCTTTTTAAGAGTATCACAATGTTCGTCGTCTCTTTCATAATAATCTATGGCAATGTATACCAAGAGGAACCAATATCAGCGCTAAGGCTCATGTTTTGGTAACTTTGGAATTTTATCAAACATCTTTTGGTCGTAAAGCCTCATAGCCCTCATTAATGGTGCTTTCCTCACCTAATTCTCATTATACTACTTCTAGATGATTCTACAATCCCAAATATATGTAACGAACACCATTTCTCATCATCCAAATGTTTACAACAATCATAAGTGATAAGTGGGGAATTTGACTACTTATTAGCGTCTTTTAGCTTTTGTTTTAGTTCAAAAACGTTTATTTGTGTTCCCAAAAATTGATGAAATGTGCGTAATTGTAGGAATATTGGAAGATGAACTCTCGAGATGAAATCCAACTCAAGAAAGAGTAATCTGAACTCAAGGAAAAAAAAGGTGCAAAGCTCAAAAGTGTGGACCGTAGAATATCATTTGCGGCCGCATGTTATGAAGGAAAATCCATCAGAGATTGGTGTAAAGTGCGGTCTGCACATGAATTGTGTGGCCGCAAAAGCTGGGCCAGGAGCAAAGTTTAGAGAATATGCATTCCAAGTCTCCCAGAAGTGTGGACCGCACAAGAATTGTGCGGCCGCAGTTACAATTGTGCGGACCACAAAAGATTAAGATGCGGCCGCAGTTACAAATCTGCGGACCGCAGAAAGTGTGCAGTGCATCCCCAATTCAGAATTATGCGGCCGCAAACCTCCGAAAGGGCATATTTCCCGAAATTTTCAACCCTATATAAATAGATGAGTTTCGCATTTTTAGGAAAACTTTTGACATCAACTGCACAGTAGTCGTTCCCTTTTACTCTTTATAGTAATTTTTCATATTTTGAGCTATTTGAACATAGATTTTATCATTTTAATAAGCAATATGAGCTTAATTATCATTTCTTCTTCTTTTTCATCCATTTCAAGCTCACAACCCTAGTGTGTAAACTTACTGGGTGTTTAATTTATTGCTTGTTTAAGGTTGGGAGTTTATTATTTAGCCTTGTTCTTGTTTTTATTTGTAGAATTAATTTGCAAACATTAGTTCATGCCTATTTGACTTGGTCTCTACTTGAGAAAGAGAGACTTAGTTTAGGAAAACTTGGCTAATAAGAAAGTGGGTCAATCGAGAGATTGATAAGCCCAATTAAAGGGTTGAACCTAGAGATAGTAACAACCCGACTTGAGCTTTTGTCAACCGATTTGTTCAATACCCATTTGGATTTGAGAAAGTCAAATGAGGCAAAATCACTCTATGACCGAGAGGTATTGAGTGGATAATTGAGTGTTGATATCTTTAAAACACCCCGACCAATAAAACAAGCTTTTAAGTTTATATCCCATTAGGCAAACACCTAGGTGAAGGTCATAGGCCTAGACCTTTTACAACATTTGAAAAACAACAAAAACAATTTTCTAGTTTTATTTCTTAAATCGCAATCGTAGTTGAAATTAGACTTTAAACAACCAAATGTTTTGGAAGAGAAATTTAGATATACAAACTCACACGGTACAATATATAATACTAACTCCCACACATATAGCTCCCTGCAGAATTCGACCCCGACTCTTGTTGGGTATTATTATTGCATTGACCGTTTTCATAACCTCGAATTGAGGTGTGAAATTGGACGAGATCAATTTTTGGTGTCGTTGCTAAACCACAATTTAGGTGTGTTTTGGGGATATCTTATTTTCCTTGTTACTAACGCGTTGAGTATTGTAGGTGCAATCATGGAAAACAATGAACTTGGAAAGATAGCTATGGGGGATGTGGACGTTGAGGATGATCAAATAGATGAGGTCCCTCTTGAAAATAAAGCCAATAGACTAGGCCGAGCGCCTCAAGACAATGTCCCCGGTGCACCCCCATCTCCACCACGAGCGGCTCCACATCGGGTGTTGCCGAATGAAGGGTATGCAAGTGCTATATTACCTCCCCAGATTAGAGCGGGAAACTTCCAAATAACCAACATAATGCTCACTTTGCTCTAGCAACGAGGGTTCTTTACGGGTACACCGGGTCAAAATGCATATAAAGACTTGAAGGGGTTCGAAAATACGTGTTGGGGAAGAAAACAAACTAATGTCTCCGAGGATGCTTAGAGGCTAAGGCCTTTTCCCTTTTCTCTACGTGGGAAAGCTTTAGATTGGTTGGAACGTTTTCCAAATCATTACATTCGTACTTGGGATGAACTAGCAGAGAAATTTATTTCAAAGTACTTCTCTCCCGGGCACATGGATATTCTTAGGGATGAAATTCTAGCATTCAAGACACTACACGAGATATGGGAAAGGTATAGAACAATGGTGAAACAGTGCCCCAATAATGGAATGACGGAGAACATGATTCAACAAACTTTCTATCGGGGGATCAATACAACCAACCAATGTGTTGTGAATCAACTTGCCAGTGGGAACTTCATGACTGCGCCTTATGCAGAGGCGTGTGATATTTTGGATGAGATGGCGGAAACTTCATTGGTGTGTCAATCTAGGGCCAATGTTCCACAAGGTGATTCCAATGTGATTTGTCTTCACAAAGAGTTGCATGAACATGGTCAAGCCATAGCCAAGTTGAAAACCACCATGAACCAATTGGCAAAGGCTCAACTTCAACAAGGGAATAACCCAAGTAAAGTCAATGCAATGGAGGGAGTAAATATGTTGGTGAACAAGAGAAGAACAAGAAGTCCACAAGTGCAACAAAAAGTGGACAATTTTGTGCAAGATGATAGTGGATTTGATCAAGATGATTCTTTCAATGACCAAGAAGAAGAGGTCCAATATGTGAACAACTTTCAAGGGCAAAGAAACAACTTCCAAGGCCCTAGTCAACAACAATGGAGACCTTCAAATAACCAAGGCAATTGGAGTGGTGGAAACAATCAAAGTAATTGGAATAACAACAACAATCAAGGCAGTTGGAGGGGAAGCAATAATCAAGGTAATTGGCATAATATAAATAACCAAGGAAATTGGAGAGGTAAAAAACAAGGCGGGTGAAACAACAATCAAGGAAATCGAGGGTCAGGTTTTCAAAGGCACCCGTTGTATCAACAACCGAATAACCCACCCCCTTATCCTTCCCATGGTCCTAATTTTTCCAACAATGAAACGGGCCGTATTGAGAACATGTTCAAGCAAATTATGGAGAAGAATGTCGATTCTGATGCCCAACTTTCTTCACACAACACATCGATCTGCAACTTAGAAGTGCAAATGGGGAAAATCTCTCACTTTAAATTTCTCGCCCTAAGGGGGCACTACCAAGTGATACGGTGGTGAACGGGAAGGGTGGAAACAATATGGGGCATGCCATGGTCCTTACTACAAGAAGTGGAAGAGGTTGGAATGCACCTACCTCAAGTCAAAGGCAAATTATGGATGATGAGCAAGTGGTAGAAGAAGAGGAGACCCCGCACAATGTGGTGCAAGTAAGTGATGAAGTGCATATTGATATTGATGATACGGTGGAAGAGACTCAAGATCAAGTGAACCCATCTAGGGATCATGTGATTGACATATCAGAACCGATAGTGCAAAAGGCTAAGGCACCATTGCCTAAGTCACCACCTCCATATCCTCAAAGGCTTTCCAAGAAAAATGGCTAGAATCAATTTAAAAAGTACATTGATATGATGAAGAGTCTCTGGATAAATGTGCCATTATTTGAATACTTGGAGCAAATACCCGAATATGCAAAGTTTGTGAAGGACTTGGGGACAAAGAAGCGGTCGCTGAATTTTGAAACTATCAAAGTCACTCATCAAGTGAGTGCAATTGTACATTCGATGGCTCCTAAATTGGAAAATCCTGGTGCTTTTACAATCCCTTGTACCATTGGAAGTGCCGAGTTTTCCAAAGCTCTTTGTGATCTTGGGGCGAGTATCAATTTGATGCCCTATTCAGTTTTTAAGACCTTGGGAATTGGAAAACCAAGACCCACATCTTTGAGATTACAAATGGCCAATCGTACAATGAAGAGACCGTTGGGGGTGATTGAATATGTATTGGTTCGAGTTGACAAGTTCATTATCCCGGAGAATTTTGTTATTCTTGATTGCGAAGTGGACTATGAGGTGAAGATTATTCTTGGTAGACCTTTCCTTGCTACGAGGAAGTCTCTTCTTGATGTGGAAGCCGGAGAACTCACTTTCCGGGTGGGTGATGAAAAGGTGGTGTTCCACATGTGCAAATCTATGAGGCAACCAAATAGCAATGAAGTGTGTTCTTTCATGGACTTAGTGACCGATGTGATTATTGATAATACAAGTGCCACGATTAATGTGGGTGATATGTTGGAGGCCGTCTTGCTCAATTTTGATGGTGACGAGATGATAGCTTCATGGAATGTGTTAATTCTTTGCAAGGAATGGGGTCGTACAACTATGCACCCCAGAAACTTTCCTTGGATCTTGAGAATAGGAAAACTCCTCCTACAAAGCCTTCAATTAAAGAGCCTCCTATCTTGGAGTTGAAGCCATTGCCTCCACATCTCAGGTATGAATTTCTTTCCCTTGTTCTACTTTACCGGTTATTCTTTCCTCTTGTTTGACTAACATGCAGGTTGACTCTACATTGGCGGTGCACCACAAGAGGAAGAAAGCTATTGGGTGGACTTTGGCGGATATTCGGGGAATAAGCCCCACATTTTGCATGCACAAGATTAACTTGTAGGAAGATGTCAAACCCTCCATTGAACATCAAAGGAGACTCAATGAAGCCATGCAAGACATGGTAAAAAATATATTATCAAATGGTTGGATGCCAGGGTGGTATACCCTATTTTTGTCAGTTTGTGGAGTTCTCCGGTGCAATGTGTCCCTAAGAGGGCGCATAACTGTGGTCACCAATGATAAGAACAAGTTGATTCCCACAAGAATGGTGACCGGGTGGAGAGTGTGTATGGAATACCAGAAGCTAAACAAAGTCACAAAGAAAGACCATTTTCCACTCCCCTTCCTTGATCAAATGCTTGATAGGTTGGCCGGTCGTGCTTTCTATTTCTTTCTAGATGGATATTCGGGCTACAACCAAATCCTTATTTTCTCGGAAGATTAAGAGAAAAAAACTTTCACTTGTCCCTATGGAACTTTTGCTTTCAAGCGGATGCCATTTGGATTATGCAATGCACCGATGACTTTTCAACGGTGTATGATGGAGATATTTACGGATATGGCAGAGGACTACCTTGAAGTATTCATGGACGACTTTTCGGTAGTCGGGGATTTCTTTGATGATAGTTTGGAGAATTTGGATAAAGTATTGGCAAGGTGTGAAGAAAAGAACTTGGTGCTAAATTGGGAGAAATGCCATTTCATAGTCGAGGAATGCATTGTCCTTGGACACAAAATTTCAAATAAGGGCATAGAGGTCGACAAGGCGAAGATAAAGGTGATTTCTAAACTTCTACCTCCAACTGCATAAAGGATTTTTCCAAAGTGGTGAACCCCTTGTGCAAGCTTTTAGAGAAAGATGCTAAATATCACTTCAATGATGATTGCAAGATAGCCTTTGAATTGCTAAAGTTCAAGTTGACAACCACTCCCATTATCACGAATCCTAATTGAAGTATTCCATTAGTGCTCATCTGTGATGCTAATGATGTAGCGGTTACAGAGAAAGACCATGAATTATGCCCAACTCAATTACACCGTTATAGAGAAAGAGCTCATTGCCATTGTGTTTGCAGTTGAGAAGTTCCACCCATACTTGATGGGTGCAAAGGTTATCGTACATACGGATCATGCGGCACTTCGATATCTTATGAGCAAGAAATATTCAAAATCTAGGTTGATGAGATGGGTGCTATTGTTGCAAGAGTTTGATAATGACATCCAAGATAAAAAAAAGGAGTGAAAATCAAGTGGCATACCACTTGTCTCGTTTGGAAGAGGAGGGGAGGCCACATGATGGCCTTGAAATCAATGACTCCTTCTCCGACGAGCAACTCTTGGCTATTTCAATGAAGGAGGTGCCATGGTTTACCGATCTAGCAAACTTCCTTGTGTGTGGAATCATCCCGGATGAGTTCTCTTTAAATCAAAGGAAAAGCTCAAATGGGATTGTCAAGATTATTATTGGGACGGGCCTTACCTTTTCCGGATTTTCACGGATGGGGTAATTAGAAGATGTGTACCGAATTAAGAGCAAAATGTTATTTTTGAGGCATTCCATTCTTTGCATTATGGTGGTCACCATGGCGGAGCAAGAACAACGACTAAATTGCTAAGTTGCCGTTTCTATTGGCCCACTCTCTACAAAGATGCAAGTGATTTGGTGAAAAGATGTGATGAATGCCAACGGGCCAGTGGAATCTTGAAGAAGAATGAAATGACTCTCACTGCCATTTTTGAGATTGATATTTTTGATGTGAGGGGTATTGACTTCATGGGTCCTTTTGTGAGTTCATGTGGAAACACATACATCTTTATCGCGGTTGATTATGGGTCTAAATGGGTGGAGGCCTTTGCTCTACCGTAACAATGAAGCGAAAAGTGTGGTGGCATTCTTGAAGAAGAATATTTTCACAAGATTTGGTACTCTGCAGGCTATCATAAGCGATGGGGGGTCGCATTTTTGCAACAAGGCTTTTGAAACTTTGCTTAGAAAGTATGGTGTCACTCATAAAGTTAAGACTCCCTATCAACCACAAGCTAGCAGTCAAGTGGAAGTCTCCAACCGGGAGATAAAGAGTATCTTGTCCAAAACAGTGAATGCTAACCGGACAGATTGGTCAAAGAAGCTTGATGATGAACTGTGGGCTTATCGGACAGCTTTAAAAACTCCTATCGGGATGTCTCCATACCAATTGATATTTGGAAAAGCTTGTCATCTTCCGATGGAACTTGAGCACAAAGCCATGTGGGCTTTAAAGAAGTTGAATCTTGATTGGGATGCAACCGCTAACTTGCGGGTTACACATTTGAATGAGTTGGATGAGTTCCGGTACCTTACATATGCAAGTTCGTCCTTGTACAAAGAGAAGATGAAGTGCCTTCATGAGAAATACACCCAAAATAAGGAGTTCAAGGTGGGCGATCTTGTTTTGTTCTTCAACTCACGATTGAAGATGTTTCCCGGAAAGCTGAAATCTAAATGGAGTGGTCCCTTTGAAGTTGTGGGTGTGACACCTTTTGGTGCATTGGACTTGAGGAACAAAAATGATGAGGTATTCCGAGTCAATGGTCACCGGGTGAAGCATTATTCGGGACAAGCTGATGATGGCCATGTGGTGGAAGTTATTCATTTGAAGTGATGGTAATATGCGTCGTGTCACGACGTTCAATCAGGCGCTTCTTGGGCGGAAACACATATATTCGTTTTCTTTTTCTTTTCTTCTTTTGTAGATAGGTGTTATTTTTGTGCTAACTGGATTTGAAGTATGTTTCAGGAATGAGTGTGATTTACAGGAATTGTGCTTAGAAAATTGGCTAAGTGTGGAAAAAGTGCGGACCACATGTGTATTGTACAGACCGCAAAATTGTGATTGCTACAGCAGAAGGGAGTTGTGCCCGCACAATTACAGTGCGGACCGCACAACTTAAAATAGGAAAATGTAAGCTCTTTAAAGTTTGATCTGTCAGATAAATGGCCAAAGTGCGGCCGCACAATAAAATCTGCGATCGCACCACAAATTCTGTGGACCGCAGATCAACAAGGCATTTGAGCCCCGACGTAACAGAGTGCAAACCACAGAAGGAATTCTGCGGCCGCACTCACCCCTTTGTTCCCTTAGTCAACCAGACAGTGTAAATAGTAACCTTAGGGTTACTGTACATTTCCCCCCTCTCTGAGCACTCTAAACTCTAAAACATTGAAATCGTCTATTCAATCATCTGCCACACTCAATCCACCTCTGTGACCACTCATCTATATTACTCCATATTTGGTATTCTTCAATTACTCATAGAATGTTTCAATTTTTAGTTTAATTTACAATTTGTTAGGTAGTTTTAGGCCAATTGTCAATCAATTTCAATTTTACTACCATGTGGGGTTTAAGATGTGTTGGGTCACCTGCTAATTTCTCTATGGGGAATGGGTGAATTAATTCTCATGCTTAATTGTTAATACCATATCTAATTTGTGCAAAAATTGAAAACCCTATAAAGTCTACTTGATTTTATTTTGAAATATGCGGTCGTACAAGAAATTGTGCGGTCCACAGAAGTTGAAATAAAGGTTCCTTTAGGCCGCACTTGAAATTGTGCGGACCGCAAAGATCCCTTCACGACCGCAGAAAAGTGAGTGCGGCCGTAAAACATCCCATTCTCTGTCTTCAGAGAGTTGACATTTTGGTGAGTCTGATGTGTGGTCGCAATGATAAACGTGTGGACCGCACTTCAAACCTCCGGTCGCACTAATAATTGTGCATATCACAGACTTATTATTGCGGCCGCAAGTTCAAATGTGCGGTCCGCACAACCCAGCCTGCGACCACACTTGTAATTGTGCGACCGCACTTCCCCACTTTGCCAGCATGTTCTAAACTGGTTGTTTACTGTCTGTTTGCAATTGAACTACAACTGACTACTGTTGTTGCTTGTTAAAGAAAATGGTTAGATCTTGAGGTCGCGTTGATACTTCAAAGGGGAGGGGTGAACCTTCCAGAGGTCGAGGAAAAAGCACATTACCCCTCTCCCTCCAAAAGATAATCACCAAGTAAGCTACAGTCGACAGAGGAAAAAATCTAGAGCCCTCCGAATCTAGTTCATATGCCCCATCTAGGCAGGCATCGGAGGGCGACTTAGTGCATGAGCAACCTGCTGTCCAATCGCATCCATAGGGAAGGTATCAACTCCGAGACGAGCCTTCCTCCTCACATAACACCTCCGAGGGTTCAAAGAGTTCCAGTCAAGCTTCGAGCCCTCTTCTATACCTGTCCTTGAGGCACCATCGGCTACTGTTGACGATATTCCGGATGATGGTCGAGGGGGTGATACCACATTTGTCGGCCTTGAGAGGCCGAAAAAGAAAGAGGTTTGAGAGGACCATTTTGTAAGTCTAGCTGTCTTCACCAGCTTCCGTGGGTGGTGGTCGATGAGATCGCTCACTCTTGGGCGATAATTTCAACTAAAAGACCTTGATAAGTATAATCTAGCAGTATTGAGATAGTTCTGAGAGCGGAAGGGTTGGATGTGGTTCACCCAGACTATTGTAGACGCCAAGGAATATTTTGTCCAATTCTACGCCAATGTGGTGCCTCAAGAAAGGGACCAAAGTGACAAAATTAATGAATCTGAAAGTGAGATATGACCAGCACACATTGAACTCCTATTTGGGGTTTGAGGATGTGGAGCCTGCACAATACTTGGAGAAGCAGGCGATGGGTGATGCAGCTCTCCCATGGCTAGCTGAGTATCTTGTAGCCCCGGGGCCACCACCACCATGGATCACTGCATGGTTCCAATTCAGCGGAACACCCTAAACATCGAGGCGAAGGGATGACAGATCTTCATATGCAGTAGACTAGACTCGTGCAAGAATGAAACCAACCTACCTATTCCATGGGTAGTTCTAGTCACCTCTATTATGGGCGGGTACTCGGTCAATATGGGTACCGTAATGTCGGCCAACATGTCACTGGTCTCCAAGCAAGCTGATACCTTATACCCGTATCCTAACACCGTCACTGAGTACCTTACGAATGCACGCCCAGAGATTTTGACATGAAGGATCAAACGAAGAAGCCCTTCTCTTGGTATTCTCTGATCGATGCACACAGCCTGAAGAAAAAGGGTCAGCTGACCACCACCATAGGCAGTCTGATAAGCCATCAGTGGTGGGTACAAAGACAGTTGATATGCCCTCCGCATCAGTAGAGCCTTCTGCTAGTGCAGTTGCCATGCCTCCACCTTCTGCCTCAGTGCTTCCCACCTCAGCTTTGAAGCCGGTGCCTATGCCCTACGTCACGCCCTGATCCTAGGGGCGATACCGGCACCCAGTGCCTCACCTATCCTTGCGTACCAGTTGCGACTAAGAGACTCTGAACATGTAATGTCATACTTTGTCCATGGGCCACATTGCAAGATAACTGCGAATGCTGACTAAATATCAATATAAAGCTGGGCCAACAAGGCCGTCATAGTTATTACAACTGACAAACCAACCAAAATATACATACAAGGCCTACAAGCCCAACATACTGCACTAACTGACATGATATGTCTACAAGCCTCTACTAATGGATATAATGTGATCGGAACATCTCCCCGACCTACTTATAACATATATACATATAAACACAAGATGTACATAAATCTCTAGACCCGGAAACTCCGAAAGGAATGGAGCTTACCGATCAAGCTGAACTCGGGCAATACTTAATGAGGAGGTCTATCCATATTGTCTGTCTGAACCTGCACGCATGAAATGCAGCGCCCCCAAAAAATGGACGTTAGTACGAAATAATGTACCGAGTATGTAAGGCAATATACTGAAAGCTGAAACTGTACTGATAATATAATAAGTGAAAGCAACCGGAAGTCAAAAATAATCTGAAGATATGCTTACCTGCTGATACTGACTCAACTCTCTCTATATAGTAAGCAAAATAGTTGTCCGGCCATATATATATATATATATATATATATATAT
>ML548698.1:11625-36714 GCA_005239535.1 Nicotiana rustica | reverse complement strand
TATATATATATATATATATATATAATCACCTTTTATACGTTCCAAAAATTAGGGAATACAATCCCAACAACAGCTGGTATAATTATCAATTTACCACGAGAACAAGTCGTACATGAGAATTCTCGAAGAATCTTCTAATTCTTCAATATATGCCAATGTAAATTTTCAATCACCTTTTGCATCATAATTGAACCGGGATGGCCGATCAATCATGCCAACTAATATTTATTTTAGTGAACATCTAATGTTCTATGGCATGTGATTATATCATCATGCTTATACTTGTGTAGACAAATAGAAGAAAAGTCGGGTAACCTTTTAGATTTACCCGGTATGATTGTAGTAATATGAAGATATTCAATCTTCCTTTCATTTATAGTCTCAATATGCCAATCAATTGAGGTTATACACTTGAAACTCAAAAGTTTCTTTTGAGACTTACTACAATATCAGTGTCATGAACAACTTCATTCATCCGGTTAGTAACAAATTAGCTCTTTCGGAGCTCTTAATTGATTTTGTACTACAAGATCTTTTGTCACACCATCCATATGGTGAATGTCTCCTTCACGGAGAAAATCATATCATAATAATTGTCATGGTCAAAATCATCATAAGAAAAATCATTCTTCCTTTACTTTTGCCTTTAATAACTTTTTATAAGGCATGGCATGATATTTTTTCGTGTACCATATGTACCCGACCAATGACATATTCATGTAACTATACAGTAATTTTCATTATCTTTTTTTTCTCAAACTTCACGTAGATGTTAGTTGTTGTATTTATTCAACCATGCATAAATACATTCTTATGCATAATTTGAATCACATATATATTTTGTGATGACCCAAAAGGGTCATCCCGTGTATTCCTAGCTAAATCTGTGTTCTGAGGTCATGAGAACCTCCTTCTATCTCACCTCGATTTTCATGCGCAGCCCGGGCATGTAGCCGGGAAGCCGTTATGTGAAAAACTGATAAAAATGATATTTTTGTGTTGAAATTTGAGTAAAGTTGACTTTGATCAACATTTTTGGTAAACGAACCCGGACCCGTGCTTTTGATGGTCCCGGAGGGTCCGTAGGAAAATATGGGACTTGGGCGTATGCCCGAAATCGAATTCCGAGGTCCCAAGTCCGAGAAATGAATTTTTAAAGAAAATTATTTTCTGAATAAATATAAAGGTTTTTGAAAATGAAATTATATGTGAAACCTGAGGTATCAGGCCCGTATTATAGTTCCGGAGCCCGGTACAGGTCCAATATAATATATTTGTGATGTCTGTGAAATTTGGTAAGAAACGGAATCCATTTGACGTGATTCAGACTTAAATTGCAAAATTTGATGTTTAAAGGAGTTTTGAGAAATTTCATTGATTTTGGGGTTTAATCAGATGTGTATGATGTTTTTTTGGTGATTTGATTACATGAATAAGTCTGTAGGATATTTTCGAGGTTGTGTGCACATTTGGTTTGAAGTTCCGAGGACTGGGATGAGTTTCGGGTAGGTCCCGGGATGTTTTTAGGCTTAAAACAAGGCTGTTGCAGGTTCAGAGAAGTGCAGATCTCTGAACCCGCCAGTGCGGTCCGTGGTCGTCCTTGTGCGGTCCGCGGAGGGCCTTTGCGGCCGCGGTCGATTTTGTGCGGTCCGCAGAAGGGCCTTCGTGGCCGCGGTCGATTATGTGCAGTCTGCGGAAGAGCCTTCGCGACCGCGGTCCCCTTTTGTGTGGTCCGCGGTGGGGGCCTGAGGGGGGTATATTTAAACGGGATTTTCAGTTATTTTTTATTTTTTAAAACCCTAAAAACATAAGAGGCAATTTTCCAAACACTCTTTCTTCTCCAAAACATTAGTAAGTCATTTCTAACTCATTTTCCTTACTCCTTAACTTCGTTTTACAAGATTTTGTCCAAGAATCTAGGATTTTCATGGTGGAATTGGAAATTTTGGATAAAACCTAAGAATATTGAAATTTGGGATTTAGACCTCAAATTGAGGTCGGATTCCAAAACCATTTATATATCCGGGCTCGGGGGTGAATGGGTAATCGGGTTTTGGTCCGAATTTCGGGTTTGGAACGAGCGGGCCCGGGGTCGATTTTTGACTTTTTGGAGAAAACTTTAGAAAACTCATTTTCATGCATTAGAATTGATTCATTTAGAAATTATTGATATAATTAAGTAGCTTGTGGCTAGATACGAGCGAGTTGGTGGTGGAATCAAGATCGATAAAGCGGTAGTTGAGGCTTGAATTGAGTTCTTGGCATCGAGGTAATTGTTTGGCCTAACCTTAGCTTGAGGGAATAGGTGTTGAGTCATATGTTATACGTGTTTATCCCATGTTCAATGTATAGGTGAGGTGACGAGTACCTATGCATTGTTGTCAAGCATGACCGTGAGTCGGTCTTTATGATATATGTGTTTTTCTTCGTTATTTACTGTGTTATGAAGTAGATTTTATTTTGGAGGTTATTCCATTGTTGGAAATACTTGGTTGTGAACATTGTTGATTAATTGTTCGGTTGAGGATTATTTTGTTAAGTCTTACACTTGAGCGAGATTGGTTATAGCTGTTTCCCTTGCCGGGACGGTATTTGTTTCTATTGTTGTTCCCTTGCCGGGATGTTGTGATTATGATACATGTTATTGATTTTCCTTGCCAAACTGTTGTTCTTGATATTGTTTGGGTGAGGAAGAGTGTAAAGCACGAAGGGTGATGCCGTGTATTTATTCATTGCATTGTGAGGATGAGAGTAAATGCACGAAGGGTGATGCCGTGTCATGATTTAATATTTAAAAGCACGAAGGATAATGCCGGGCCGTTTTATTTATTCATTGCATTGTGAGGATTAGAGTAAAAGCACGAAGGGTGATGCCGTGTATTTATTTACTTGTTTTGGTGAGGATGAGAGTAAAAGCACGAAGGGTGATGCCGTGCACTTGTTTTGGTGAGGATGAGAGTAAAGCACGAAGGGTGATGTCGTGTACTTGTTTGTTCTATGTGTTTACTTCTTGTGCTATTTTTAATACTTAGACTGTTGCTTCATTATGTGATTCAGTAATTGTTTTCCCCTTGTCCCCAGCATGTTCTCCCCCGTTTTACACTTAACTGGTTATTTTCCTGCCGTTATTCCTGTTATATATTATTGAATTGCACAGATGTTTATTATTTGTCGTGTCCTAGCCTTGTCACTACTTCGCCGAGGTTAGGCTCGGCACTTACTCAGTACATGGGGTCGGTTGTACTGATGCTACACCTGCACTTCTTTATGTTGTGCAAATTACGTTACCGGACCCAGTGGACACTGATCGAGGGAGTATCCTTCAGTCCACGGGAGAAACTGAGGTAGACCTGCTGGCGTCTGGATGCCTTGGCGTCCCCTTCCTTATTCCACTTAATTTCTAATTTTTGTACTTCAGAAACATATGTATTTATTTCAGACTATTTTGTGTGCTATTCTTAAACGGTCCGTGAGTTGTGACTCCAAAGATCCGGGTTGGCTAGTTTAAAATACTTTGTTAAGTTTGTGGACTTAGCTATAAACCCTTATTCTGTTCTTATTTTATGCTGTTAATTATAGAAAGTTGATTTTAACCTGTTGTCATTTAATAGTAAAGGTTTTTGATAAATGTGATTAAGCGCGTTGGCTCGTCTAGCGGGTTCAACGTTAGACTCCATCACGGTCCCGATGGTGAGAATTTCGGATCGTGACATGTTGGTATCAGAGCTCTAGGTTGCCTAAGTCTCACAAGTCACAGACAAACTTGGTAGAGTATGAGGGATCGGTACAGAGACGTCTGTACTTATCCCCTAGAGGTTGCAAAGTTAGGAATAACTTCACATCTTTTCTTCTCTGTCGTGCGATTTGAGTTCTAAATGCTAACTGAGTTTCTATTCTACTCTCTCACAGATAGCGAGAACGCGTGCTTCCTCATCTACCAATCAGCAACCCGATCCTCCTGTTGCAGCTCCTAGGAGGGGCCGAGGACGAGGCCGAGGCCGTGCTAGAGGCCGAGGTAGGGGCAGGGCTCAACCCAGATCAACAGCCCCAGTAGAGGACCCATATGTGATTTTGCCGGTGAGGTTCCTGCTCAGACAGTTCCAATTGGACCAGCTCAGGTCCCAGAGGGGTTCATTGCCACCCCGGTACTTCAGGACGCTCTGGTCCGCTTAGTGGGCCTCATGGAGAGCGTGGCTTAGGCCGGTCTACTTCCTATTGCACCAGCATTCTCTCAGGCTTGGTGAGGGGCCCAGACTCCTGCTACTCGCACACCAGAGTAGTTAGCTCCTCAGTTCCAGACTCCAGCACCTTAGACAACTGGAGCAGCTCAGCCGGGTATTGTGGCACAGGCAGTTGAGGGAGCATCTATGTCTGCCGATGCTTTGTGGAGATTGGATCGGTTCACCAAGTTATTTCCTACTACTTTTACTAGTGCACCATCAGAGAATCCCAAGGACTACTTGGACAGTTGCTATGAGGTTCTTCGGAACATGGGGATCTTAGAGACCAATGGGGTCGATTTTGCTACATTCCGCCTTTCTGGTACCGCCAAGACTTGGTGGAGAGATTTTTGCCTGACCAGGCTAGCTGGATCTTTGCCGATGTCTTGGGATCAATTCTTCAAGTTATTCTTGGAGAAGTTTCTACCAGTTACCCAGAGAGAGGATCTTCGGAGGCAGTTTGAGCGTCTCCACCAAGGCTCTATGACAGTCACCTAGTATGAGACCAAGTTTATCACTTTGGCCCGACATGCTATCATGATACTCCCCACCGATCGAGAGAGGGTGAGGAGGTTTATTTAGGGGCTAGCTCAGCCTATTAGACTTCAGATGGCCAGGGAGTCAGGTACCGATATTTCATTCTAGGAGGCGGCCAATGTGGCCAGGCGCATTGAGATGGTCTTGTCACAGGGCAGTGGTCAGGGGTCTGACAAGAGACCTCGTCATTTCGGCCAATTCAGTGGTGCCTCATCTGGAGGCATAGATTCTTTTGGCAGAGGTCATCCTCCTAGACCATACCGGTCGGCACTTCAGGTATCCCGCAGTGCACTGCCAGCTCCTATCAGTGCACTACCAGTTCCTATCAGTGCACCGCCGCTGCAGAGCTTCAGGGTGGTTATTCTGGTCGACATGGACAGTTTCAGGGCCAGCAGTCTCAGCAGCAGAGGTCTTGTTACTCATGTGGTGTTCCAGGGCACATTGCTAGGTATTGCCCCCGAGCTTCTAGTAGTTCTCAGCATTTGGGTTCCCGTGCTATGATTCCCCACCAGGTGCACCCCCACCCCCTCAGCCAGCTAGGGGTAGATGTCGAGGTGCCAGAGGTGGAGGACAGACAGTTAGAGGTGGAGGACAGGCTATGAGAGGTAGGGGTCAGCCCGTAGTAGGTCGACCCAGAGATGTTCAGGTTGGAGGGGCTCCACCCCGATGCTATGCTATTCCTGCCAGGCCTGAGGCTGAGGCCTTTAACGCAGTCATTACAGGTTGGTTTCAGTTTGCAGCAGAGATGCTTCAGTTTTATTTGATCCGGGGTCTACATTCTCCTACGTGTCGTCATATTTTGCTCCTTATCTGATTATGCCCCGTGATTCCCTGAGTACTCTTGTATATGTATCTACACCGGTGGGTGATTCTATTGTGGTAGATCGAGTTTACTGTTCATGCTTAGTGGTTATTGGGGGTCGGGAGACTCATGTAGATCTTTTGCTTCTTGATATGGTTGATTTCGATATCATCTTGGGGATGGATTGGTTATCTCCCTACCATGCTATTCTGGACTGTCATGCCAAGACTGTGACCTTGGCCTTCCCGGGAGTACCTCGATTGGAGTGGAGAGGGACTACTAGTCACTCTTCCGGTAGAGTTATTTCATATATGAAGGCTCGGCGCATGGTCGAGAAGAGTTATTTGGCCTATCTGGCCTATGTTCGTGATTCTAGTGCCGAGGTTCCTTCTATGGAGTCTGTGCCCGTGGTTTGTGAGTTTCCAGAGGTTTTCCCTGCTGACCTGCCAGGTATGCCACCTGACAGGGATATTGACCTTTGCATTGAGTTGGCTCCGGGAACTCAACCCATTTCTACCCCACCACATCGTATGTCCCCGCCAGAGCTGAAGGAGTTGAAGGAACAGATACAGGATGTGCTAGATAAAGGCTTCATTAGGCCTAGTGTTTCCCCTTGGGGTGCCCCAATGTTGTTTGTTAAGAAGAAAGATGGCTCAATAAGAATGTGTATTGACTACCGGCAATTGAACAAGGTTACTATCAAGAATAAGTATCCTTTGCCGAGGATTGATGATTTATTCGACTAACTTCAGGTTGCTACAGTGTTTTCCAAGATTGATTTGAGATCTGGCTACCATCAGTTGAGGATTAGGGCATCCGATGTCCCTAAGACAACTTTTCGCACTCGATATGGGCATTATGAGTTCTTGGTGATGTCATTTGGGTTGACAAATCCCCCCCTACTTTTATGGAGTTGATGAACTGAGTGTTCAGGCCCTATTTGGACTCGTTTGTTATTATTTTCATTGATGATATATTGATATACTCTCGCAGCCGAGAGGAGCACAAGCAGCACCTTCGAGTCGTCCTTCAGACTCTGAAGGGTAGTCAGTTGTATGCCAAATTTT
Organism: Nicotiana rustica; assembly: GCA_005239535.1. Classification (NCBI taxonomy): domain Eukaryota; kingdom Viridiplantae; phylum Streptophyta; class Magnoliopsida; order Solanales; family Solanaceae; genus Nicotiana; species Nicotiana rustica. Next base: position 30,088 of record ML548698.1, on the reverse strand, counting down.
CCAAGTGTGAGTTCTGGTTGAGTTCGATAGCATTTTTAGGTCATGTGGTGTCGGCAGAGGGTATTCAGGTGGATCCCAAGAAGATTTCAGTATTCAGAGATTGACCTAGACCCACTTCAACTACAAAGATTCAGAGTTTCTTAGGCTTAGCAGGTTATTATCGCCGGTTTGTGGAGGGCTTTTCATCTATCGCAACCCCGATGACTAGGTTGACTCAGAAGGGTGCCCAGTTCAGGTGGTCTGATGAGTGTGAGGCGAGATTTCAGAAGCTCAAGACAGCCTTGACCACGACATCGGTGTTAGTTTTACCCACAGGTTCAGGGCCATATATCGTGTCTTATGATGCTTCACGGGTTGGAATTGGTGCAGTGTTGATGCAGGATGGCAAGGTTATAACCTATGATTATCGTCAGTTGAAGATTCACGAGAAGAACTATCCAGTTCACGATTTGGAGTTAGCAGCCATTGTTCATGCGTTGAAGATTTGGAGGCATTATTTGTATGGTGTGTCGTGTGAGGTGTTCACGGACCGTAAGAGTTTGTAGTATCTGTTCAAGCAGAAAGAGTTGAATATGAGGCAGAGAAGATAGTTAGAACTGTTGAAAGATTATGACATTACCATTCTATATCATCCGGGGAAGGCCAATGTGGTGGCCGATGCTTTGAGCTGGAAGTCAGCCAACAAGGGTAGTCTTGCCTATATACCGATCAGGGAGCGACCGCTTGCTTTAGATGTTCAGGCCTTGGCCAATCAATTCATGAGATTGGATGTTTCAGAGACTGGCAGTGTTTTGGCTTATACTGTGGCCCGTTCTTCATTGCTTGATCGTATTCGAGACCAGCAATATGATGATCGTTATTTATGTGTTCTTAGAGATACGGTCCGGCACGGGGGTGCCAAGCAGGTTACAGTTGATGATGATGGAGTCTTAAGGATGCAGGGCCGTATTTGTGTGCCTGATGTTGATGGTATTCGTGAGTTGATATTGCAAGAGGCCCATAGTTCCCGGTATTCCATTCATCCGGGCGCCGCAAAGATGTACCAGGATTTGCGGCAGCATTATTGGTGGCGGAGGATGAAGAAAGACATTGTGGCATATGTAGCTCGGTGCTTGAACTGTCAGCAGGTTAAGTACGAGCACCAGAGACCTGGTGGTTTGATGTAGCAGATTGAGCTTCCCGAGTGGAAGTGGAAGCGTGTTACCATGGACTTCGTAGTTGGGCTCCCACGGACTCAGAGGATGTTTGATGCAGGGTGGGTCATTGTGGATAGGCTGACCAAGTCAGCACACTTCATTCCCGTATCAGTTTTGTATTCTTCGAAGAAGTTGGAAAAAATCTACATCAGGGAGATTGTTCGCCTGCATGGTGTGCCCGTGTCCATTATTCCCGACAAAGGTACTTAGCTTACCTCCCATTTCTGGAGAGTATTTCAGCGTGAGTTGGGCACACGGGTTGAGTTGAGCACAACGTTTCATCCTCACACGGACGGGCAGTCTGAGCGTACCATTCAGATCTTGGAGGATATGTTGCGAGCATGTGTCATTGACTTTGGAGGTTCATGGGACCAGTTTTTTCCTTTAGCTGAGTTTGCCTACAACAACAGCTACCAGTCGAGCATTCAGATGGCTCCTTATGAGGCGTTGTATGGTAGGCGGTGTCGGTCGCCAGTTGAGTGGTTCGAGCTGGGAGACGCTAGATTGTTGGGTCAGAGTTAGTTTAGGATGCCTTGGACAAGGTGAAGATCATTCAGGATAGACTTCACACAGCTCAGTCCAGGCAGAAGAGTTATGCAGACCGTAGAGTTCGTGATTTGGCATTCATGGTTGGTAAGCGGGTATTGCTTCGGGTGTCTCCCATGAAGGGCGTGATGAGGTTTGGGAAGAAGGGCAAGTTGAGACCTAGGTACATTGGTCCCTTTGAGATTCTGGAGAAGGTAGGAGAGGTGGCCTATAGACTTGCTTTTCCATCGAGTTCATCAGCCGTACATCCGGTGTTTCATGTATCTATGCTTTAGAAGTATATTGTCGATCCCTCTCATGTACTTGACTTCATCAGTGTAGTTGTACAAGGATCTGACTTATGAAGAGGAGGCGGTAGCCATATTAGCCCGACAGGTTCGTCAGTTGAGATCGAAGAGTTATCCTTCGGTTCGTGTTCAGTGGAGAGGGCATCCTGTTGAGGCAGCTACTTGGGAGTCCGAGTCCGATATGTGGAGCCGATATCCCCATCTTTTCCCCGATTCAGGTATCTTTCTATGTCCGTTCGAGGACGAACGTTTGTTTTAGAGGTGGAGATTGTGATGATCCAAAAGGGTCATCCCGTGTATTCCTAGCTAAATCTGTGTTCTGAGGTCACAAGAACCTTCTTCTATCTCACCTCGATTTGCGTGCGCATCCCGGGCATGTAGTCGGGAAGCCGTTATGTGAAAAACTGATGAAAATGATATTTTTTTGTTGAAATTTGAGTGAAGTTGACTTTGGTCAATATTTTTGGTAAACGAAACCGGACCCGTGATTTTGACGGTCCCGGAGGGTCCGTAGGAAAATATGGGACTTGGGCGTATGCCCGGAATCGAATTCCGAGGTCCCAAGTCCGAGAAATGAATTTTTAAAGAAAATTGTTTTCTGAAAAAATATAAAGGTTTTTGAAAACAAAATTATATGTGAAACCCGAGGTATCAGGCCCGTATTATGGTTTCGGAGCCCGGTACAGGTCCAATATAATATATTTGTTATGTCTGTGAAATTTGGTAAGAAACGAATTCCATTTGACGTGATTGGACCTAAATTGAAAATTTTGATGTTTAAAGGAGTTTTGAGAAATTTCATTTATTTTGGGGTTTAATCCGATGTTTATGATGTTATTTTGGTGATTTGATTACATGAATAAGTCCGTAGGATGTTTTCGAGGTTGTGTGCACATTTGGTTTGAAGTTCTGAGGGCTGGGGTGAGTTTCGGGTAGGTCCCGGGATGTTTTTAGGCTTAAAACAGGGCTGTTGCAGGTTCAGAGAAGTGCAGATCTCTGAACCCGCCAGTGCGATCCGCGGTCGTCCTTGTGCGGTCCGCGGAGGGCCTTCGCGGCCGCAGTCGATTTCGTGCCGTCCGCGGAAGGGCCTTCGTGGCTGGGGTCGATTATGTGCGGTCCGCGGAAGAGCCTTCGCGACCGCGGTCCCCTTTTGTGTGGTCCGCGGTGGGGGCTTGAAGGGGGTATATTAAACGGGATTTTTAATTATTTTTTATTTTTCAAAACCCTAAAAACATAAGAGGCGATTTTCCAAACACTCTTTCTTCTCCAAAACATTAGTAAGTGATTTCTAATTCATTTTCCTTACTTCTTAACTTCTTTTTACAAGATTTCGTCCTAGAATCTAGGGTTTTCATGGTGAAATTGGGAATTTTGGATAAAACCTAAGAATATTAAAATTTGGGATTTAGACCTCAAATTGAGGTCGGATTCCAAAACCATTTATATATCCGGGCTCGGGGGTGAATGGGTAATCGGGTTTTGGTCCGAATTTCGGGTTTGGACCGAGCGGGCCCGGGGTCGATTTTTGACTTTTTCGGGAAAACTTTAGAAAACTCATTTTTATGCATTAGAATTGATTCATTTAGCAATTATTGATATAATTCAGTAACTTGTGGCTAGATACGAGCGAGTTAGTGGTGGAATCAAGAGGTAAAGCGGTAGTTGAGGCTTGAATTGTGTTCGTGGCATCGAGGTAAGTGTTTGGCCTAACCTTAGCTTGAGGGAATAGGTGTTGAGTCATATGTTCTACGTGTTTATCCCATGTTCAATGTATAGGTGAGGTGACGAGTACCTATGCATTGTTGTCAAACATGCCCGTGAGTCGGTCTTTGTGATATATGTGTTTTTCTTCGTCATTTACTGTGTTATGAAATATATTTCATTTTGGAGGTTATTCAATTGTTAGAAATACTTGGTTGTGAACATTGTTGATTAATTGTTCGGTTGAGGATTATTTTGTTAAGTCTTACACTTGAGCGAGATTGGTTATAGTTGTGTCCCTTGCCGGGACGGTAGTTGTTTCTATTGTTGTTCCCTTGCCGGGATGTTGTGATTATGATACATGTTATTGATTTTCCTTGCCAAACTGTTGTTCCTGATATTGTTTGGGTGAGGAAGAGTGTAAAGCACGAAGGGTGATGCCGTGTATTTATTCATTGCATTGTGAGGATGAGAGTAAAAGCACGAAGGGTGATGCCGTGTCATGATTTAATATTTAAAAGCACGAAGGATAATGTCGTGCTATTTTATTTATTTATTGCATTGTGAGGATGAGAGTGAAAGCACGAAGGGTGATGCCGTGTATTTATTTAGTTGTTTTGGTGAGGATGAGAGTAAAGCACGAAGGGTGATGCCGTGTACTTGTTTGTTCTATGTGTTTACTTCCTGTGCTATTTTTGATACTTAGACTGTTGCTTCGTTCTGTGATTCAGTAATTATTTTCCCCTTGTCCCTAGCATGTTCTCCCTCGTTTTACACTTAACTGGTTATTTTCCTACCGTTATTCCCGTTATATATTATTGAATTGCACAGGTGTTTATTATTTGTCGTGTCCTAGCCTTGTCACTACGTCGCCGAGGTTTGGCTCGACACTTACTCAGTACATGGGGTCGGTTGTACTGATGCTACACCTGCACTTCTTTATGTTGTGCAAATTACATTACCGGACCTAGTGGACATTGATCGAGGGAGTATCCTTCAGTCCACCGGAGAAACTGAGGTAGACCTGCAGGCGTCCGCAGGCCTTGACGTCCCCTTGCTTATTCCACTTCATTTCTGATTTTTGTACTTCAGAAACATATGTATTTATTTCAGACTGTTTTATGTACTATTCTTAGATGGTCCGTGAGTTGTGACTCCAAAGATCCGGGTTGGCTAGTTTAAAATACTTTGTTAAGTTTGTGGACTTAGCTATGTAAATTCTGTTCTTATTTTATGCTGTTAATTATGGAAAGTTAATTTTAACCTGTTGTCATTTAATAGTAAAGGTTTTTGATAAATGTGATTAAGCGCGTTGGCTCGTCTAGCAGGTCCAACGTTAGACGCCATCACGGTCCCGATGGTGGGAATTTCGGGTCGTGACATATTTTCACATTCACTTTCAGGAAATGAGTCTGCATTTACAATGCTTATCACCAGTCACATTTTCACGGAATGGACTATAATCATGTGAACGTGTCATGTATTAACAGCCACTTTGATGCATATTTCCTTCACCTTTGAAGGATTATTTTGAGAACCCTTATTGTTCTTCTTTTTGCAATTACCAATGATGACTATTATTATTTTGGTCTTTGGAATTCCACTTTCATTGGTCAATCACTTGTCTTTATTTAGATTTATTATGCACTGCTATCACATCCACTTTAAGAATGAAGGAAATCAAATGGGACAAACTTCATGCTTTTTCATGAAAAATACATCATTTTTCTTTAGTTATCATTATATCATCAATCTGGTGCATTGAGACTCAAACACAATGTCGTACCCATATAATGGCATGTTAGGCCAAATGAATTGGGCCTCAAACGCAAATTTTATCATCATGGAGCATCATGACTCGATCCTGATGTCTTACCCTCATAGTGCGTTGGAACTTAAATCCACCGTCTTACCCTTAACAAATATCATATTGGGCCAAAATGCTTAGGGACTCACCCTCAAACCTTTAAAATATTAACACTTCGTGATTATATGCATAACAATAAGAACCTATATAAAGATTATTGACATACAAGCAAAAGCTATATGCAACAGGTAGCTACATTGAAATACAAAATAGGCTTTTTTGTCAATTTAGTAATCCAAGATAAAATTAAAATTGACATAGCAAAACACGTCACAAAATTCAATCTATTTCCCATACATTCACATGATATTCCTACATAGTCTTTCATGTTATGAAACTTATAGTTAATCAAATTTCATACTGAAATAAATAAATGGTTCCGTAGAACTGCCAAATAAATAAGTGCATTANTTACAAAATTCAATCTATTTCCCATACATTCACATGATATTCCTACATAGTCTTTCATGCAATGAAACTTATAGTTAATCAAATTTCATACTGAAATAAATAAATGGTTCCGTAGAACTGCCAAATAAATAAGTGCATTAAAAGAAAAGACTCGTGAAAAGAAATTGTCATACATTGTATTTTTACTCTATGTCAACCAAATATGTATCTCATAAATTTTATGAAATAATGTATAATTAAAAAACCTTATGGTTTTATAACCATATAATCAGAATTCAATTTCATAATAATCTTGATTTAGTTAAAATATTATCTTATACCATCAGAAAATAAATCTCATGAGATCATAACTCCTATTTGTCATTCGAAAGCAAAGGTGCTCTATATGTACCTTAGTAATTTTTTTTAATCAAGACAACCATCATTAGAATTATACATGATCATTCTTGATCCAACCATCTTATTTTTCTGCACAAATGAAATTAAATGGCCAAGTAACACTAAATTACATCAAGTCTTAAATTTTCATAAATTAAACTTGTAATTCATGGTATGATTGAAAAATAATATTCCCTCGAAAATAGAAGCATACAAAATATTAATATGGCATACGTAATAATGCCCATGTTTCCATTGGCTCAACCAAATTTATTCAAGGTTGTTGACCATTCATACCTTCTATGTTGATAAAAGTTTCGTGCTGATAACGTGCTAAGAAACTAAACTCAAAATAACAATATGAAACAATAAAATAGACGAGAATGTAGAGAGCAAGAGATGAGAGCTTCTTATTTCTTTCAAGTGTTTCAAGTGTACAATATTATACCCAAACCCTCTATTTATAAGATGACATTGAGGTAATACAAAGGGATGTCATGAACATGGTATTAACTATGAGAACATGGGAGAAGATCATGCGGAAATTATGAAGGTGTGAAAGTTACAACTATAATGGTGAGAAGTAATGGGAATTATTTACATAATGGAGAAAAATAGTGAAAACTATATTTGAATAGTAGACATCCATATAATATGTATTTCATAACAATACAAATGTTTTACTCTCCATAATTCAAATCTGTCCGGCCGGGGGAAAAAAGATGAATACTAGAGTAAATACAAAACTCAAAGTCCAGAGAATTGAAATACTTCTTATAAAGACAAGTAAAATTATTGCTTATAAATCCTTTACTTTACTTTAACAATTAGTAAGTGATTTCACTCACTAAAGTTGTGAATTTCCTAAGTGTTTTTGTATTTGGGTATGTTTGAGAGAAGAAAAGAAAAAAATATATTTGTAAGACTTTTGGGTGAATCTTTATCTTTATAAATGGGTGGGGTCCAATTGGCTGTATGGTTGGGTTTTTATGTTTTATTTGGATGTTAATTACGTCCAAAAATATAAAAGGTCCAAGTAAACTGCCAAGAATGCTTTTTTCACCAGAAAAATGAATAAATACGGCTGAGTGATTATAAGAGTAATAGGAATAGTGGAATAACTTTCTCGTTACAAATAAAAGAAAAGTGATTTTACTTCATAATTCCGGATAGTTCAGTGACTATTTGAGTAATGGACTCTACTTTTACCCAAAAAAATATATAACAATCAAATTTGTACGCGATTTTAAGAATATGGATTGATTCAACACAAATAATCAAGAACGTTAGATAAATGATGAATAATCAAACCAATTGTGATGTTACAGTCTGATTTGTATTTAGGCTGGACAGTATTTCTTCCCTCGACCGGACCCCCGGTCTGAAGCCAATGGTGTGTGAAGAACAACAATAAAATAAGAACTTTGCAATAGCTAGAAAGCACAAAAATGAATTTGTATTGCCTTGGTATACGTGTTACAATGTGTTCTATTAAATAAAAAGCTCCCCCTTTATATAGTAGGAGAGTTTCATCCCTATTATTATTCTAAATAAGGTAAAATCCTCATTTCTCGTCAATTACTGATCTGTTACCGACATAGGGCGAGATCTGCACCGTGATATCTGGTTGGGTGCGGATATCACGTCCATCTGTTATTCATGTGCAACCGTTCGCCATGTTTTCCGAGGTCTTGGAGTTCGTCCTGGATTCGGGAGTATCGTCTTATTAGGTCTTATGGAGAGCACTTTATTCGGGCTTGAAACAAAGGGTTCTCAACTTCGATTTCGATCTCATATATTCATACTTTTACTTCATTTGATCCACCGAGAAATCGAGGTGTGCGTTAACCCCGATTTTACCGGCATACAGACTCCAAAACATGTACACAATTGCCTCAACATTTTTTTCATGCATTGTGTACTTCTCTATTGGCTTTGTATTGTTCTTGAAATGGAAATGTGTAATTTCCTGGTTGTTTTTGAGCACTTACGTTTTCCTTTAAATCAAAAGGAGAAAATAAAATACAAGTAAGAACCACAAATAAAGCAGAGTTAATATTATACATTCAAGAAAAAAACTTAAGGATTGGGGCAAGATACACAAAAGGAAACTTCTGCGAATCATAGAGTTTTATCTTGTTCATTTACCTGTTTGGGATGTCAATATGCTATATTCATGCAGGCAGAAGCAGAACTTTAAAATTTTGCTTTCTAATTCAGCCTTCACTTTATTTTTATTTTTTTTGTTTTATTTTAAAGACATTATTTTTATCTTTTCGTACATAAATCTGTTTTACCAAAAATAAGATAAACCTGTTTATGGAATAAATGACGGGAAAATCATAGCCAAACATAATTAACTCTAGATCTAGATAAAGTAATCCGCAATAATCACGCAAGATCGAGTTGTTGTTCTCGTTTCTGGTTTATAAGTATATATCAAATACAAAATGATAAGCTTATATCTTCGGAGCAGTGCTCGATGCTTGTGAGAGCAACAAAAAGAGGATAATGCTTTTGGCACTTAGGTGATCTATCTCAGTTGAGTCAGCTGTGAGATCTTTCCTCATCAGCGATTGTAATCTCAACTCCTAACTTTGTTAGAGACTCTCTTCTATTCTTTTGCTTCTTCCCTCTTGCTCCCTTCTCCCCCAAAAGCCCGCCTTGCTTTGTTCTCTCTCTTCCTATTTATACTCCTCGCATTCTCATTTGTCCAGTGGTGTTTAACCAACAGGTTCTCTATTGATCTTGCTTTTCCCTCTTTGCCTCTTCGCGGTCTTTTCGCCGTTCGAGTTTATCATTGACTTGACTTTGAGCACGGCCGAGATAGTTGGCAAGGTCGCACTCTACGAGCTTAGGCACAACTCAGACGACTCCTTATTGCTTCTAATTCATGTCGACCTTGTGGACAAATTTTGACCCATACAGTTAGTCCCTCCGCCTGTTGGGGTTGCCTTTGGGCGAGCACGATAGGAGGATTTGGTTGTGTCGAACGTCGAAATCTGAACATTTGATCTCTTTGGGTGAGTACGATGAGCGGACTTCGTGCCTCGGGTTCCGAGGTCGGTCTTGGGCGACGGGCACACATTTCTCAGTGAGGCAAATGCGCGACGTTTCGAGTGAATTCCCAGACCTGTTTGTCAGTTAAAGTGACATTAATTCGTCAGGTGTCATTATGATGCACGTTTGTGTGGTGAGCGTCGCCTCGTTTCCTATGCCCCTTAAGTTACTTTTTGAAAAAGGCTGCGCTTCATCTCCATAAATCGGCGCTTCAGAACCTATAAATAGGGGACTTTTTGTCTTGGTATGACATTAACCAAATCATTTCAAGAAGAACCCTTTGAGATTCCCCGCTTTCTTTTGCTTGTTCATACCTTCCAAGAGTGCAAACAATCCTTGTGACTATTGTTATCATCTCCCACACTCTCGATTTTTGTCATTATTTGCAATGGCTAGTTCCTCTTCGAACCCCAACCCTATTGTCAATGCTCTTGCGCCAGAGAATGTCGCCGCCTCCCTTGAGGATGAGTTGAATTTGGTGGAAGACGAGAGTTTTCCAACGGTGGATGAGGTGGTGCCCCGCCCAGGGAAACCACAAAATGACTTCGATCATCTCGCCAAAGATGATCTTGCCCCGGCTCTCTCGGTGATGGATGCTGCGACACTGGCTACCTTTAAGATTAAGTGGAGGATCCCGGAGCACATCGAACTTGTCCCTGCGGGAGGTGACATAGTTCACTTACATCGCCCAGGGTACTGTGCCTTCTACGTATACCCTTTTGTCATTGGGTACACGCTCCCCCTTCCTTCACTGGCTGTGGACTTTTGCCGTTTCTATGAAGTGTGCCCGACTCAGCTTACCCCCTACATATACAAGCTTTTCCTGATGCTTGCTAAATATTCTGAGTTGGTTGGTCGTGGAATTTCTCTCCGACACATGATGCATCTCTTCACTCCCCACTTCCAGAGAGGGACTATGTTGCACCTCCATCATCGGGGTACGAAGAGCCTGTTGATCGAGATGGACGACAAGACCAACCGCCGTTTCTGGGAGAGTTTCTTTTTTGTTCGCACGAAACATCTGGTATCTTACCGGCCCCGCCGGGTTCCCCGAGACGTGGAACTTTGCCCGTAAGTATTCCTTCGCCCTTCACTTTCTTCCAGGACGGTTAGTTACTCATATCTGTAATCTTACTAGAAGGTCGTTGGACGTTTACTCATGTTATTTTTATTGCTGATGAGAGATCGCCTCCTACGCTAGTCGAGGACAACCGCGAATGGGTAGCGTCGATTCTGCCCCACACCGTAGGGATTCGTGAGTGGGCGCGCTTTCATGAAAGCCGACCTACCGCGAGTAAGTCGTTTTGTCCCTCCTTTGATCGCACTTTTTATCTTGCATTATGCTTTGTACTCACGTGGAGTTGCGTGTTGTTTTGATAGGTCGGAGAGGTCCAAGAAGGGCAAGGGCTCCCCCGCTAGCGTTCCGCCAGCCGGCGGCCTCGGCCCGGCCTACGTCGGTAACTTCTATGGGTGACATCACGGAGGACCCAACTGTCGTTCAGACCGCACCTACGATCGAAGCTGTGCATTCAGAGGTTTCTCCCTAGTCGGAAACGCCGATTCCAGTAGTTCATTTGACGGGAGAATATTCCCTCGTCGGTAGTGAGGAGACCCCATTGAAGAGGCGAAGGATAATTTTGGACGAGTCCCCTGTTACTGAGACATCTTTGAGGGGCGGCCCCGCTTCGATGGTTCTTGAGGTTGGGGACGGGGCCGACCAGGAGGCGGAGGAGAGACATGCGGAGGGTGTTCGTGAGGCTAGAGAGGTTCGGGATCCCAAGGTAGCCGCAGTTATTGATAGCAGACCCTCATCGTCCCGGCAGAACCGTGCCCCTCCTTTGGCTGAAGAGAGAGGGAAGAGTGTCGTAGTCGAGGACTACGAGACTGAATCTGACCTTGACCCTGAGGATGTGAGGATGTTTGAGGAGGGCTTTACCAGGACCGTGGTAATGGCCGAGGGGCCTTCTCATATTCTTGAGATACCGTCGGATCTTAATCTTGTATGGAATATGGTGGAGTTGATGCTGCAATTCGATCTTCTTTGTTCTGCTGCTGAGAGTGGAGCTCTTCAACCGATTAGCGATTCTCAACTGTCGCGTGGTATAGCCGTGATGGGTTTAAGGGTAAGTTCTTTTACCATCTTCGCTTCGTGTCCCTTTACTTTTTCTGACCATCTCTCCCTTTTTCACAGACTTACATAATGGAAGTCGAAAGTGCTCGTAGGGCTGAGACGCGGGCCGATATTTTCTGAAGATTGTCGAGAAGTATCAGCGGTATCGTGACAGATGTTTTGAGTTGCGCGAGCGGCTTAGAGCGGGTGTGGGTGCCTAGCCTACCATGGAGGAGTTTGAAAGGAGGTATGAGGATTTGATGCTGTCTATCCACTGGTGCAGTGAGTTGGAGGAGCTATTACATGCTAAGAATGAGGAGCTTGAGATGGGCAAAGGGATTGCCGTGGAATATGAGGACCTTCAGGCCAGGGTGCGATCATTGCAAGCCGATCTCGATCAGGGTGCTGTCAGGGTGGAGGCTCTTAGTGTGGAATGGGCGCAGAAGTTGGCCGATCTGGAAGGAAAAGTGGTCGTGTTGGAGCAGGCCGAGCGTGCTTAAGAATCGGCTTTGGCGAAAGCATCGATGCTAGACGACACCATCCGCGTTCTCAGGTCCGAGCAGGAGTTTGATAGGGCGACGACCACATTGAGGGAGGCCAGGCTCGAAGAGCGCATCAGTGAGATTGATCATGAAGCTTTGAGTTTGGGAGACCGGGTCGTGGCCCTCGAGGCCTAAAAGGCGCATGTGTTGGCTCAGGTTGAATCTGCTTCTGCTTCTTCCCCTCGCCACTTGCATGAGTTGTGGGTTTATGCTGAGGCCCAAAGGGATATATACAAGGGTTTGTGGGAAGCGGTGAGTGTTTCTAAGGCCACTTTTGAAGACGCTCAGGCGAAGGCGCGTGAGGCTCACATCAATTGTGGCTACGACCCCGCGACATAGAAGGTTGGTGAGGGCGCCAATGTTGAGGATGCGCCTCTTGACGATGATGATGGGGAGAGCGGAGGCGGAGATGATGCCGAGTGAAGTGTTGCAGCAACTTTCATACTTAGTTTTAGTTTCGGTTTCTTTTTATGTTCTTCTTTATTTATGTTTATTTCTTTTCTGGGGAGGCCTGTTTTGGCTTCATGTAAGGCGCGGCTGCGGCGCACGTACATTTGAATGAAACGATTGCTTTGCCTTTGTATTTATATGTATTTTCTTATTCTTCTTCTTCTTCCCTCTCTTTCCCATGTTGCATATGCATGCTTTTGTGTTGACTTTTAGATTTCTTCGTGATGAGTCCCTGATCCTTCTAGTTGGGAATCCGTCGTGCGAGTTTGAATGAAGTCACTTGGGACCTGCAAATCCGTGCAAAGTCAACTTCTAGCTGGCTGTCTTAGGCGAAACTAGGCTTGATTCAAGCGAGACTGACTACAAGTTTTCCATCTCGGGCGAGGTTGGTTTCGACTTTCATATTTGAGTCAAAAAACCATCGAAAAGTCGAGCGGGGTCAAATGTAAGTGATTCGAGCGAGGTCGAATGTGAACTATTCGAGCGAGGTCGAATGTAAATAATTCGAGCGAGGTCGAATGTAAGTAATTCGAGCAAGGTCGAATGTAAGTAATTCGAGCGATGTCGAATGTAAGTAATTCGAGCGAGGTCGAATGTAGTAATTCGAGCGAGGTCGAATGTAAGTAATTCGAGCGAGGTCGATGTAAGTAATTCGAGCAAGGTCGAATGTAAGTAATTCGAGCAAGGTCGAATGTAAATAATTCGAGCGAGGTCGAATGTAAATAATTCGAGCGAGGTCGAATGTAAGTAATTCGAACGAGGTCAACTGTAAATAATTCGAGCGAGGTCGAATATAAATAATTCGAGCGAGGTCGAATATAAATAATTCGAGCGAGGTCGAATATAAGTAATTCGAGCGAGGTCGAATGTATATAATTCGAGCGAGGTCGAATGTAAATAATTCGAGCGAGGTCGAATGTAAGTAATTCGAGCGAGGTCGAATATAAGTAGAGTGGAGCAATTTGGAGTTGTGCGACGAAATGCTGTGTATTGCTTTGTTTGTTCATTTCATTGGAGAGTGTTACATACTATGTTAAACATATACTTTTGAGAAGTTCTCCATCTGCCTAGTCCCTTCATCGGTCTGGGTGGAGTAGATGACAGGCGGAGCGATGAACTAACCGGTTTGAACTTTGAGATGATAACTGATGGCCGTAAGGGTGTGATTCGAGCGAGGTCGAATTTGTAACCTATTGTTAAGTTGAGTGAGGTCGAACTTCCTTTACTTATGGCGATGGCCGATGACCATAAGGGTGTGATTCGAGCGAGGTCGAATGTATAACCCATTGTATTATTTTTGGGAGAATGTCACTTGTCAATGTGTCATTTATGCGTGTACCGTGACGAGTCCTATTTGTTTGGTTTTGCTTTCATTGGAGAGTACTGCGTTTCATGGGCGAGTCCCAGTTCGCTTGATTTTTCTTTTGTTGGAGAATGTTGTGTTTCATGGGCGAGTCCCACTTCGCTTGATTTTGCTTTTATTAGAGAATGCTTATGTACCTGTTTTGTATCGACAAAAGAACGTGACAAGTTATACCTAAACGAAATTTACCTTGGTCCGGCAAGTCTACGAAAGGAGGGGTGGCGTCGTGTTGTTGCTTGCTTTATCTCGTGCTCGACTGGTGGTTTTAGGCTTGGTAGCCGCGCTGGGCCCCGCTGTTAACTGCGTCTAGGCTTCTTGCGTGTTGGATTTGCATATTGCTCGTTGGGAGATTTGAGCTGAGTCCCAGTCCGAACCCGTCCGATATCGTGAACAAGAGAAGCATGTCAAACTTTGTTCATAAATCATCTAGTGCATATAGGTGCGAATATGAGGCGGGGCGTGCATGATTTTCGAAGGGTCACATAGCAAGCTACCGTCTCCTTAAGAGGTAGAAGTGCGAGTCGGTGTGTGAGGTGTTGGTTTTGCTAAGACGCCGGGTATGGCATCGACTTTATGCGGAGATCCGATCCAGGCTGGGTTGGTTACTTCGACCATTTTCTTCCTATTTTTACAAGGTGGTGCGTTCCTCGAGGCGGTGAGGCCACGACAACCAAGGAGTGGTGTGTTGGCCAGTTTTAGATCTAAAGGAAACTAGAATTTTGGCTATGAAGTCCCCACATACGACACCAAATTATTTTACCAAAAATAAGATAAACCTGCTTATGGAATAAATGACGGGCAAATTATAGCCAAACATAATTAACTCTAGATCTAGATAAAGTAATCCGCAATAATCTTGCAAGATCGAGTTGTTGTTCTCATTTCTGCTTTATAAGTAGATATCAAATACAGAATGATAAGCTTACATCTTCGGAGCAGTACTCGATGCTTGTGAGAGCAACAAAAAGAGGATAATGCTTTTGGCACTTAGGTGATCTATATCAGTTGAGTCAGCTGTGGGATCTTTCCTCATCAGCGATTGGAATCTCAACTCCTAACTTTGTTAGAGACTCTCTTCTATTCTCCTTCTTCTTCCCTCTTGCTTCCTTCTCCCCCAAAATCCCTCCTTGATTTGTTCTCTCTCTTCCTATTTATACTCATCGTATTCTCATTTGTCCAGTGGTCTTTAACCAACAAGTTCTCCACTGATCTTGCTTTTCCCTCTTTGCCTCTTTGCGGTCTTTTCGCCGTTCGGGTTCATCATTGACTTGACTTTGAGCACGACCGAGATAGTTGGCAAGGTCGTACTCTACGAGCGTGGGAACGGCTCAGTCGACTCCCTATTTCTTCTAATTCATGTCGATCTTGTGGACATATTTTGACACATACAAAAACATGTCTGCAAAGTGGACATTTTCTAATACAGAAAGTTTTTGAATCCGCAACTGAAGGATGTAACGCCAAGTATAGGAAAGTAATTTGTCTTTTGGGTAAACAACATGAATATATTAATACCTAGAAAAATTTAGGAAATGCTGCGACGCTTCTTTGAGCATCCAAGTTGCCGTAGCTGATTTTGAGCTCACTCCCTCCGTTTCCTTTTACTTTCTGTTTGTATTTTGCACTCCTCTTATTAAAAAACATTAATTAAGTGATTATTTTCTAAGTTTTCTTCATCAATGGTACTTTAAGAATCTAAATTTGACTAGTACCCAAATTAGCTTGGATAAAATGATTACTTAATGACAAAGGTAAAATAAAAAAAGAGGTAAATAATTCTCTCTTGATTTGCTAAAGTGAATATATAATACTGGACATATATATAGAAAGGAACGAAGGAGTACAACGTCCAAATAGTGCCTCTACTTCCTCGAGTTCGGAATCCAATTATTGGGTTTTTGGACAAGTGTGACGTTAATAGGTGAAAAAAATAAAGAGTTACCAAAGTATATAGAAAGCGGTAACAAATCCCGCTATACTTTAACAGTGTTTTAGTCGTTAAAGTATAGCGTGGTGTATAACCGCATTATATTTGTATAGCGCATGGATAAACCGCACTATGCTGACACGATGGGACGGAAGGGTATAGCGCACATTTATTCCGTGCTATATATGTATAGCGCATATATAAACCGCGCTATACCTCTTTGTGGGCCCACCATTAAGTTAACTGACATAACAATAATTCAAATGGGTATAGCGCACTTTAAAAGAGCGCTATACTTAAAGAATTTCAGCCCCCGGGCTAGCCGTTTCCTTATATAAAAGGGTTAGGATTTTATGAAAATTCATTCAGAAAATATTCTAACTCCCGTTCAAACTTTTGTTCTTGTCAAATTATCAAACATTTTTTTTCATAATGTCTGAAGAGCGAAAAATAAGAGTTTCATTATATTGGGGGGGGTGAGGTTGTGACGGAGAATAACTCTGTGAGGTACAATTTATCTCCACAGTGTCATGTTAAATTGCCACTTACAATGGAGTACGATACATTGGTATCGTTGTTAAAAAAATGAGTGTGAGGAAACGTTCGGTGAAACTTAAAGTGACCAAAAGATATCCGTATTTCGTCACTCCGCAAGGGGTTACTTTTTACGCGGAGTTTAACATCGACGATGATGAAACTTAGAGGAATTTTTTTAGGACTCTGGATGGATACCGTGAATTTTTTGTAATAAAAATGTTGGATATGTACGTCAAGGTCGAAGACGTTCACAACAATCAGGTTGCGCATAGTAGGGATAACCCCCAGTCAAGGGGTGGTTATTCTGGAGCAGTTTTTTCCGGACAGGTTCCGGATGAAAGAGTTTGCCTTGATTTAAAATTATCACCACCGGTTAATGAGAAGCGAGTATTTATGGAAAGTCCATCACATTACGACTTGTAAGTTGTCACGACCCAAAATCCTAACTCAGGTCGTGATGACGCCCAACACCGGGGTCAGGCAAGCCAACACTTAAATTACTAAGAATTTCCCCCCTATTTAATTAAACATTCCATCGCATGACAAGTTTGAAGCTTAAAACATTAAATGAAAAGAGTAATTAGCCAATTTGGACAAAACAGTCATAAAAAGTCATGAGCCGATATATATACAGACCCGTAAACCATGACATCTACCACGTGTGTGTGCCGGAAACTAGTGTCACAAGTCCTGCGGGCATACTAACAGAATATAAAAAAGATACAATAGAACTGTCCCACTGTCTGAAAGTAATAGACGGGAAATAACAAAAGAAGACTCCATAGTGATGCCGAAGATCGCCAGGAGAAGCAACTCACAGTGAAGTCAGGTCCAACTATAATCAGAATCGAGCTCCGGTATGATAACCAGATGCACTAGCCTCAGAACCTGTACAATTAAGTACAGAAGCGTAGCATGAGTACATAAATAAATATGTACCCAGTGAGTATCCAGTCTACTCTCGAAGAAGTAGTGACGAGAGGTCGACTTGACACTTACTAGGGTCCAACAACGTAATTTAACAGGATATGATAAAAGCAATAGGCATACGAGGACGATAAAGCAGTAAACATTAAAGGTAACTACAAATCAAATAAATATTGGAAGTAACTAAACAATTACCACTTCATTTCCCCCCCAAATATCTGTCAATTCAATATCCATAAAATTATTAACAATTTAGTATGCGCATACGGGATAAGGACAACCGACCTGAGCCATCATAATAACCATATTTGTGCACTGCCGAGGGTCGAATGGCCCGAACCTTAAATGTATCTTTCAATCTTCCATGGTGTACGACCTGCTCCCATGAGAGTGGGGGAAATAACACTCCGCTCGCGGAATGTAAATTGCGAAGCAGTCACATGCACACACAATATCTTCTTAATTTACTTTTAGAGGGCATTCCTTTAATTTACCAAATTCCACGATATCAGGGAAACAAGCTGCATATAACATGCCTTCATAAAGCACATAATTCATTTCGAGGAAGAACACAAGGCATGGTGTGAGCCTAACTACCCGAACATAACAATAATAGTCGGTACGTACGGACTCTCGTCACTTTGTACGTACGTAGCCCCCGCAAACATTAACACATAGTCATTTAATTCACCTATGGGGACAATTCCCTCTTACAAGGTTAGAAAGGAGACTCACCTCGTGTCGAACCTACTCTCCGGCTCAAGAATGCGCCTGAAACTCCGAACTCGTCTCCCAAGGACTCGAAACTAGTCAAATGTTACACAAGTTCATCTATTTATACCCAAAAGTATGAAATTCCCCTATTTACTTAGTTATTTCATCCTACTTGAAGAAATCCCAAAATTCACCCCCGGGCCCGCATGCTCGGATTTCGTAAATTTTCGAAGGAAACACTTACCCATAACCTAAGGACCTTTAATATATGATTTTTGTATGGTTTCATGGCTAATTAACGGGTAATTCCCCAAATTTTCATAAAGCCCTAGGTTATTACTCTAACCCTTGATTTCCACTATTTAGAAGGTTAATTTAACTAGGAATTCATGCATTAAACTAACATTAGGGTAGAATTAACTTACCTTTCAGTAGCTAGGTCGTGGG
>ML548698.1:0-11401 GCA_005239535.1 Nicotiana rustica | reverse complement strand
GTTTTAAAGAACTCACTGCCTACAGTGGTTCCGCACCTGCGGCTCAAGGACCGCACATGCGGTCTCGCACCTGCGAAACTGGGTAAGGGGGACAAAGCTCGCACCTGCGGAGAGGAGCCCACACTTGCGGATCTTGATCCGCACCTGCGAGAAAAGGGCAGCCTACCTGAAGGCGCACCTGCGACTGGGCAACCGCACCTGCGGTCACACCAGATCTGGTGCACCAGCAGTTATAGCTGCTGGTTTTTGGCCTCGTTTGGTGTGCGAGCGACACCTGGGCCCACCCGATCCCTCTTCCAAATATACCAACAAGTCCCAAATCATAATATGGACTCACTCGAGCCTTCGGAACACCCAAAACAACGCTAAAACTCAAAATCACACCTCAAAACCCCTAGAATCAAACTTAAGAACTTTAAGTTCTTGAATTCGCTAACAATGCGCCGAACCGACCTATACTACTCGGAATGACCCCAAACTTTGCGAGAAAGTCATAAATGACATAACGGAACTATTCCCGGTCTCGAAATTCCGTTCGGACCTCGATAACACAAAAACACATTCCAAACCAGAATTTGAACTTAAGGAGATTCCTATTTCACCATTAGGCGCCGAAACGCTCCCGGGTTGTCCAAAACCCGTTCCGGACATACGCCGAAGTCCGAAATCATCATACGAAGCTACTAGAACCGTTGAAACTCGATTCCGATGCCGTTTACTCAAAATTTTGACTGAAGTCAAACTTGGCCTTAAAGGCGAACCTTAAGGAACCAAGTGTTCCTATACCACTCTAAACACTTCCGAATCCCGAACCACCCGTCCCCACAAGTCATAAATCATTAAAAGAAACTATGGGAAGTCTCATTTAGGGGAACGGGGTCCGATAACGCAAAACGACCGGTTGGTCGTTACATTCTCCACCTCTTAAACAAACGTTCGTCCTCGAACGGGTCTAGAATCATACCTGAAGTGCTGAATAAGTGGGGATATCTGCTTCGCATATCCACCTCGGACTCCCAAGTCACCTCCTCGATTGGCTGGCCCCTCCACTGGACCTTCACAGCAGAAACTCTCTTGGATCTCAACTGACGATCATGTCTATCAATAATAGCAACTGGCTCCTCCTTGTAGCCAACTTCTCATCCAACTGAATGGTGCTGAAATCAACCACATGAGAGAAGTCGGCGTGGTACCTCTGGAGAATGGATACATGAAAGACTGGATGAACTCCTGATAAACTGGGAGGCAAAGCAAGCTCATAAGCAACCTCTCCAACTCTCCTCAATACCTCGAAAGGACCTATAAACCGTGGGCTCAGCTTGCCCTTCTTCCCGAACCTCATAATACCCTTCATCGGTGAGACTTTCAACATGACCTTCTCCCTCCATAAATGATACATCACGTGCCTTCTGATCCGCATAACTCTTCTGTCTGGACTGTGCTGTGCGGAGCCTTTCCTGAATCAACTTTACCTTCTCTAAAGCATCCCTCACCAGGTCAGTGCCATACAACTTAACCTCGCCAGGCTCAAACCACCTGATAGGAGAACGACATTGCCGACCATACAAAGCCTCAAATGGAGCCATCTTGATGCTGGACTGATAACTGTTATTGTAAGAAAACTCGGCCAAAGGCAAGAACTGGTCCCACTGACCTCCGAAATCAATCACACATGCCCTGAGCATGTCCTCCAATATTTGAACTGTACGCTCCGACTGACCATCAGTATGAGGGTGAAATGCTGTGTTGAGATCTATCTGGGTGCCCAACTCACTATGCAATGCTTTCCCATAGAAATCGTCTTATCGGGTCCAAAAGCCTTAGGTGCCAGGTTCGATCCCAAGTGGCTGCAACTGCGGAGGGGTGAACGCTGGGCCAAGGTGGAACAATACCTTAGGTGGTCGGGCCCTGGAGGGGACGTCACATAAGTGAAGTGATACAGCTATATGGAAAGTATTTGTTAATTTCAATAGCTTATTATTTTGTTGTTTGTGCAATGAAAATGAGCAAGTTGAACCACCTGTCCTCACTCAATTTCCCGAAGACGACGTATTAAATCGGGATCTGAAAGATGCACAAAGTGAGGAAGAGAACAATGATTATGACAATAATGTCGAGGAATCCAGAGACGAGACACCCTTCCCTCGTGAGGATGGTGATGAGGAGGATGAGAATGAAGGACCTGATTTGACGAGGGAGTATGCGTCACCCCCCTAGACGAAGAGTGTACGAGTCCCAAGTGCCATTTTATTCAAGGAAGATTCCCTACCTTGATAACTTGCCAAGTATGCCGGATGTGGAAGCTCTCACAAGGGATTTTGATGAAATTCGGACAGCAATGTGGGATGAGTCTAGACCAATGATGCTGGAAAAGGGCATGCTTTTTCCTGATAAAGCACGCGTAAGCATGGCTTGTAAAATGCACAACGTAAAAGAGTGTCGTAAGATGCAGGTACGAGAATCAAGTCCGGATGTATACAAGGCTGTTTGCCGCAGGTGGTTTTGTCCATGTCATTGGATGTTGCGTGCGAGCAAGAAGAAGACAGGTCTGTGGAAAGTGGGTAAATAATTCCCACCCACACATGTGAAATGGACACATTCAACGGGAATTACTTCAACTTGGATATTGACTTGATTTCTCTTGTCCTTATTCCACACCTCGAAGCGTCCATATGGTATAAAATCAAAGAGTGCATTACATCAGTCCACCAGGAATATGGCCATATAATTACCAAAAGAAAGGCATTTCTCGGGCGCAAACGAGCGAGCTATACCCAGGTACATGGCCGCACTGCAACACTTTAACCCCGGGACGGTTGTTGAATGGAAGCTTGAGCGGAGTCCGGAAAAACAAGAATATGTATTCAATTACGTATTCTGGGAATTTAAACCAGCAATTGATGGTTTTTCGCATTGCCGCCCCATAATATCCATAGACAACACTCATGTCTATGGAAAGTACGATATCAAGCTGTTGATAGCCGTTGCAGTAGATTCTAATGGACATATATTTCCTCTAGTTTTTGTTGTTTGTGCCAATGAAAGCCAAGAGACGTGGACGCTGTTTTTGAACCATTTGAAAGAGCATGTTGTCAAACAACGTTTCGGTATTTGTCTAATATCTGATCGGCACGGTGGTATCTTAAGTTCTGTGGAAAATTTGCCTGCATGGCAAGAACCTTATGCCTACCACCGTTACTGTGTGAGGCACTTTAAAGCCAATTTCCAGAAGGCATATCCCAACAAGGATCTGCATGATTTGATGTGGATGGAAGCAACAGACCACCAATAACATAAATTTCGGAGGCACATGGAATCTATCAGGAAAGAAGACGAGGCAACCTATCGTTGGTTACTGCGACATCACCCAGTGGACTTGCATGCGGATGGTGACAGAAGATGGGGAATTCTGAATACAAACATGTCAGAGTCTTTCAACGGGTTATTGAAGTCGGCAAGAGGATTGCCTGTCACTGCCATGGTACGGATGTCGTTCTAGCAGATGACGGAGAGGTTTGTTGAAAGGTCTGCAGTTGCAACGTCATTGATGGAAAGTGGTGTTGAATTTATGCCAGTGCCGATGAAGAGATTTGAGAATACAGGCGGCGAGCACATCGGCATTCATTTTTGCAGTATGATAACGAAAGAAATATTTTTGAAGTTCGCACCGCTATCCAAAAAAATCGGGGGAATAATGTACATGCTGTAAATGAATCTACAAGGTTATGCTCTTGTGGAAAATGGTCCATCTACCACATGCCTTGCTCATATGCCATCAAATGCTTTCAACGAGTTGGTTTAGGTATAACCAACTACGTTGATCAATAATACAGTGTTGCTGCTTACTTAAACACCTATAGTGAGCAGTTGCAGCCGGTGGGTGCTGAGCATTATTGGCCGTCGGAACCATTTAAAATGGTGTGTAACAAGTCCTCTTTGCGTCGAATATAGGTGCAGAAGAGAACGCGTATACGGAACCAAATGGATGTTAATGATACCGTTTATGCGCGCAAATGTGGTACATGCTCGCAAACAGGACACGACCGTCGAAAATGTCCTTCGACTGGTTTGGGTGGCAATAGTAATCAAGCTCGTGGTGAGTGCTCTTTTAATGTGACCAACTATCAATGAGTTTATGTTGTAATAATTAGTTGTTTTGTTTATGTTGCAAGATTTATCAAATGAATATGTGTTTGTTAATTATGATTTGAACTCTTCCATTTCAGTTTTTAAATGATAATTAAAAATTTATAGTAAAAAAGAATTGAAAAAAATATTGACAAAAAAAAACATTAACAAAGTATATTACGTTATGTGTATATATAGCGCAGTTATATATTACGTTATGTGTGTATATATAGCGCGGTTAAATACTACGTTATGTGTGTTGTCTTGTCGAACTGAAAAAGCTGCCTGTATGAGAAAAAAACTATTTTGTGTCCGACAAAATCTTTAACACGCAAAGCATAGCGCGGTTAATATTTTCATTCCTTTGTGTGTTTGTTTTTTAAATTAAATAATTAATTTTTATAATTTGGACAGAGTTTGTATTTCATCTATCAGTATAAGAGATACTTAAACTACAGGAATTCTACGCTAAAATACTCTACATTTTACTCCGCTAAAATACTCTACATTTTACTACGCTAAATCGGAATACCTCGATTTATGATTTTCGGAAAGTGAATTAGTTGAAAATTTGAGTCCGAAACATTGAAACCACAACAACACAATGCTTTGCTACGATGTGGGACCTACGTTCTTGTCGTTTTGTGTGATAAATGGGGCCCACAATAATTTTTTTGGGGGAAGAAAAAGGGGGGAACCGTTCTGTTTGGGGATTTAAAAATAGGGGAAATGGGTGTTCTGTCGTGGGGAAGAAGAAGAGATCTAAAAAATGGGATATAGCGCAGTTAATATATGCGCTATACATATATAACGCGAAAAATCTGTGTGTTATACCTTTCCGTCACATCGTGTCAGCATAACGCGGTTTATACATGCGCTATATAAATATAACACAATTATAAACAGCGCTATACTTTAACGGCTAAAACACCGTTAAAGTATAACACGGTTTATTACCACGTTATATATACTTTAGTAACTCTTTATTTTTTTAACCTTTAATGTCACACTTATCCAAAAATCTAATAACTAGGTTCTGGACTCCTACTTCCTCCAGGTAAAAGTACACTTTTTATCCACATTAGAAAAAAAGGCGATTTTAGTGGAGTAGAATGTGCGGTTAAAGATTTTCAAACTCTTTGTAGGCGTTCGGACATAAGAATTGTAAAATTTCGGAAAGAAGAGAATTTTTTTTTTAAAAATGAAAATAATATTTGAAAATTAAAATAATGTTTGAAAATAAATATAATTTTGGGTTGTTTTTGAAGTTTTGTAAGTGATCTCGGTGAAAATTTTGAAATATAGCTTTTTGGAATTTTACAAATTTTCGAAAATTTCCAAAATTCATCTACAAGTAAAATTTTCAAAATTTATGACCAAACATTGATTTCGGGAAAAAGTGAAAAAATTTCGAAAAAAATTAATAAATTTCTTTTGTCCAAACGGGCTTATGTTGTAAGGGTCCCGTCCCCTAGCTCCTTTCAATCTTTACATACATAAAAGAAATACAGAGTACTACTGATCACGAGTTTGTTAAGATTCTTTCAAAGATATTGGGACAAAAACTTTTATTGACACGTGAAGGTTGAGTCCTTTCTGCAAAAGTACACAGCAGCTTTTTTCTTACTAATGGTAACGAATAAACGTGCACGAAGATATCACGGGATGTTATATCTAACTTGGTCAATAATTTTTGTAGTAATTGAGAGCAAAAAAATTCAATAACACTGTTTCAATATTCCTTGTAAGTAGATACACGAATTAGC
The DNA here is from genome assembly GCA_005239535.1 of Nicotiana rustica. Lineage (NCBI taxonomy): Eukaryota > Viridiplantae > Streptophyta > Magnoliopsida > Solanales > Solanaceae > Nicotiana > Nicotiana rustica. The sequence continues at coordinate 5,507 of ML548698.1, read as the reverse complement.
TTGAATCGTGTTGAGCACTGTCTTCAGAAACAATTTTAGCAATGTGAAATATTTTTTCAAGATTAAACAAATTTACCTCTATTTTATTTAGAGGATACAAAAATCAGCAAAATATTTATATTACAATAATCCAACAAGATTGAAAAAAGAATAGGACAAATAAAATTTATAAGAGAAATTGGAAATAAGAGAAGCTTGTTAGTAATATGTATTTGTAAAACAATTCTGGAGAATATTAAATAACATAAACAGAAATGTAAATGAAATAACAAAACCAATTCGAGCCCACTGAATTCACACTGTTTCCTTAAGGAATTTAATCCCTTCCTAGTACCCAAGGTTATGGATTATTTCCTCCCACGATAGAACGAATTACACACTGGTGTAGTGGTACTTCAAACCCCAGTGTTTCAGCGAACTCAAAGTTCGGTAACAAATCACACTTACTGTTGCTTTCTTTGAAGTTAAAAGTATGCAGAAAGAAGGAGGAGAACTCAGAAATTAGTATGTAAAATCTGAGAGAATGAACTTGTATTTATAGCCAAAGTTGGGCTGAAATCTAAAGAAGTGCAACTCTTCAGAATGGCTGCTTTTGCAAAAAGGCCATAGAATAAATGCCATGACATAATTGGCTATTTACTCAACAATAAAGAGGGAAAATTGAAGGGTAGTTAATTTTCTGTTACAAAACAGAAAACTAAATATTGGATAATGGATTTAATATTAATATTTATTTTAATATTAATATAACATTTCTGTTAATATTTACTATTAACAAATAAATTTGGTCCAAAAATTAATCAATCGATCGATCATTTGACCAAATCCAAATCCAAATTCGAATCCGAATCCGAATCCAAATCCGAATCCGAAGCCAAAGCCGAGGCCGAAGCCGAGGCCGAGGCTGAGGACGAGCCGAGCCGAGCCAAGCGAGCGACGACGACGGTGCGAGGCTTGCCTTCTTCTCAACTCTTTAAGAGCTAGAAGAAGAGCAATTGCTTATATACCAATCAAAAACCTTTTCCTCTTCCCATGTGGGACAATCAAGAAGGAAAACTCAAATATTACTCAAATATTTTATTTTCCCCTCCATTTTCCATTCACCATATTTTAAGTATTAATAAATTATTATTTGCTTAAAACCCCAACAAAGCTAAGAGAGAAAGAGAAGAAGGCTAAGTAGAAAAGCACTTATGATGTTGATGAATTGTGTAGCCAAATGATGTCTATTTATAATTGTATTTGCATGTAATTTTGTTGTGCATGGCAAGAAAGTGGCTGATCAAATTTGCCACTTTTTACACTTCTTTTGCCACTTAACATAGCCTTCTAGAAGAGTTAAAACACTTGTCCAATGAGCATTGAAATACTGCCACAGTCCCCCACTATTTTAAAGATCCAAAAATAAACTTGTTGGATTTGTATGGTCCAAATATAATAGGTTTGGTATCTTTTGGACTATGAACCAAACTTAGACCGATAAAATTTAACTCACAGAATTACTGGTGAAATATAATATTTGTATGAACTAATAATTCTTATTGTAAGTAAGAGATTTTATCAATCATATTTCGACTGTCACAATTTTGCTGTTCAAGCGCTTTTGCGCCACTTAGGCCATACGCGTGCCTGGTTGTTCATGAGAGCTCTAGAGACTAGGCCAAATTCTCATAGGAGCGGCCCCACTCCACTCTCATATAGGTGAATTCATCAAGTGTACACTGCTTTTTTAAATACACCATCCCTAAGGAATGTGAATTACACTAAGAGTTATAACTCGTCCTCTCAATTAGTAGCAGTCAAGCACTCTCTTTTAGTGCTTCAGTGCCAATATCAACTTGTTATTACCCATATGAACCTACTTCATGGGATCTCTAATCACATAGGTTGGGTTATCATCTCTATTGACAACACGTCGGCCTTAACCCCGTATCTTTTGAGGTTTGAAGAATTAATTTTCTTCCCGCAGGTTTAGTTAGAGGATCAGCCAAATTTATCTCTGACTTCACATAGTCAATGGAAATTATTCCATCTCTCAACAATTGTTTTATGACATCATGTCTGAATTTCATTTGTCTACTTTTATAATTATAAGATTTATTCTTTACTATAGCTATTGCCGCTTGACAATCACATTGTATAGACACATGAGGAAATATGTCCTTTATTAAAGGGATATTAGCTAAGAAGTTTCTTAGCCACTCAGCCTTAGAACCAGGAAACTCTAGAGCTACAAACTCTGATTCCATAGTCGATCTAGCAATGATCGTCTGTTTAGCTGATTTCCACGATATTACACCACCACCAAGGGCGAATAGACAACCACTAGTGGATTTTGTCTCATCTGAATCAGAGATCCAGTTTGCATCACTGTACCCTTCTAAAGTAGAAGAAAATCCATTATATAGGATACCATAATTCATGGTTCCTCTAAAATATTTTATTAGTCTAGCTATTATGAGTATATCTACTCAGTCTACACACAACATAGGCTATATCAGACCTAGTAAAATTCATTAAATACATCAGACTCCCAATAATCTGAGCATATTTAGACTGAGCAACTGGGTCACCATTATTTTTTTTCACTTGAGAGTTAGCATCAAAATGAGTGCTCACAGATGTGACATAAAAATATTCAAACTTTTTAAGAAGTCTCTCAATATAATGTTCTTGTGAAAACATAATTTCATCTTCACTCCTTATAACTTTATCTCCCAATATTGTATTTACTTCACCCAGATCTTTCATATCAAAATTAGCTGACAGAAATAATTTAGTACTTTGTACAATATTTAAACTTGTACCAAACATAAGCATGTCATCAACATACAGACATAATATTACACAATCATTTTCTAACACTTTAGTATAAACACATTTATCCACCTCTGGACCATGACGCCTTTGAATAATGGTGTGCACTTTTGAGAGATCCTCAAGCCATGGAATGATGTATGTCTTTCGGCTATGAGGATGATGCCTTTGGACAATGACGCTTTTGGACAAAATGGCGACGTTTCAGCCCATGCAAAGATATGATATTTGGTCATATGCGAAGATAAGACAAGGCAAGGCTTAATCTTGTGTAAGATGAGGGAAGTGCTTAGTGTTCATACCCTATTTTTTCCTCATATTTTTTTAAATATACATATATACTTTCAAAATAGTACATATATTGGTAACAAAATAGATATTACACGTGTAATATATTAGATGACGAAGCAAGTTATGTGGAGCAATGGAAATGCGACAGCTGGATGAGAGTTTAGAAAGAGATACAGAACAAAAAAATACGGGATAAACACCTATGAGATAATTAGAAGCGGGTGCTCCAATCTATTTGAGGAGTTGAAGAGACACAGTCAAATGAACCAGGGCTGAAAAGAGGGCAAATTCAGAGATCTTCAATCAATGAGTTAAACGTTACAGAATCTTCACGTAACATTTATGATTACCTATTGTAACATTTCATTAATGATATAAAAATATTCATTAATGCTCAATCATAAAGAGAAGTAGACGTTATATTAAGAAATTTCCTATAAAAGGGAATAAGATCCCACTTGTACAGACACGTTCTGATCTTTGCTGAAATATACTTTACATTATTGAGCTCTTATGATTTTCCTATTTTAAAATTCTTATTTCCATCATTGTCTTAGTTAATTATCTTGATTATCAGAATCCCGAGTACTTCTTAAAATAACTTTGGCTAAGAATCTGATTGTTTGATTAAACAAATTGGTTCCATTACCGGGAATCTGATAATCCTTTTTTGCATTCCTGAATTATCTTTACTAAATCATGTCGAACACCAACGACAACAACCAACAAGCAACTGGAACTTCAACTCCATCGCCTCAGGGAACCCCACGAGGTTCAAGGGAACAAACCCCGAAAAGATCCATAACTCACAACAATGACTTGCTTGGCAATGAACAAACAGGAGAGCAAGACGCGGTGAAGCAAATAGTTGCTGATTATGTGAATGAAGCTCTCCAAGCTTTCGTAAGGGGACTACCGGCTATACTTCCAACACCTCCTACAAACAACAATGCAACTGTGGAAAATCCACAATCTGGACTAGCTAATTCTAGAAGTGGAGGAGCTCCTAACGAGTCTCTCGAAGGAAGACCAGGTATGACTAGTAATTCCGATTTGCAATCTTTAATACTAACCTTGCAGAAATAGGTGAAGGAATAAGATCGTATCAAACAAATTCCTGGCGTACCACATGTCATCAAAGGGATTAATATTGACAAATATTCTCAACAACCATGGAAGACAAGTGCCGCACCTTTGCTAATTCCTAGAAAAATAAAAATGCCTGATATACGATGGGGCAACTGATCCCCGTGATCATGTTAATGCATTCACCATAGGAGTAAAAGGCAACAATTTAACCAAGCAAGAGATCGAGTCAGTGCTGGTCAAAAAGTTTGGAGAGACTCTTACCAAAGGAGCACTTATGTGGTATTCTCTCTTACCTGAAAATTCTATTGAATCTTTTGCTGAGCTTTCAGATTCTTTCATAAAAGCACATTTGGGTTCTCAAAAAGTAGAAAAGAGAATGGCCGATATATTCAAGGTAAAACAGGGAGAAACCGAGTTGCTTCGAGAATTTGTAGACAGATTCCAACGAGAAAGGATGTTGTTACCTAGAGTACTTGACAACTGGGCAGCTATGGCATTTGCGAGCAATTTGAACGAGAAAAGCTCCGAAGCTACAAGAAGAATCAAAGAACGTTTGCGAGAATTCCCAGCCACAACATGGAATGATCTTTATAACATGTACAATACCAAATTACGAATCGAGGAGGATACCATAGCTCAATCTAAGGCAGAAGAAAGGACGAGTTCAAGGCGATCAGAATCAGAAAAGAGAACTGGTAAAAATAGGTACGAGCCATATATGGGACCCTCGGGACGGGAAGCTCGTTCCAAATTTGAAAACACACGGCCTGACTACAGACCGTCAAATAGAGATTCAAGTTCATCTTCATAAAGATCCATAAAGGATCGAGATGAACAGAATAGAGGTAATAACACAAATGCGAGAATTGGAGATTATAATTTCAATGTAAGTACTTCCGAGCTAATTACCATATTGAGAATATATGGGAGATAAAGTTTGATGGCCGAAAAAGATGAGATCAAACCCAAACAGAAGGAACCCAGACTTATGGTGCGAATTCCACAATGATCACGGGCACAGAACTGTCACGACCCCAAATCCTAACAGGTCGTGATGGCGCCTATCGTGGAACTAGGCTAGCCAACCATCACCTTACTGCGCTTTTGTTCAATTAAAATAGTTCACAATTAAATAATAAGAAAACAACCACATCATAATTAATATAATTAAGTATTAGCGTTCCCATATTACTCTAAACAACCTTCCAAGAACTGGAGTCAATAGTCACGAGCATCTAAGGATAGTTAACTAACTCTGCTAAAACTATAATATATGTCTCTAAATCAAATGCTAAACTAAATAAGGAAGG